>SKCR01029643.1:0-86757 GCA_019454045.1 Zanthoxylum bungeanum | reverse complement strand
AACAATTAAATACTACGGTACTATAAAAGTTTGAACACTGGGACAGTGAGTTGGAAATATTCCGAGCAAGATAACCGTTGCCGAATAAACAACAAATGCGGATTATTGCTGCAGCTGAGGAGCAGCAATATAAGTCTTTTGGATCGAAAATAAATCTAATTAGATTAGATATAATTCTGTTAGCGGCTGAGCTAGGCGTCAGCACAGACTAAGGAATTAAAGGTCTCATCGGCGATCCAGATATATACTTCTATATCATCTGATTCGTTCGGATCATACATCGTGGCAATGTGATGATCGTGTAAATCGCGTCAACGATAATCAAACAAATCCGCTGACGAAAATCTTTCCTGAGCAATTTGAGCGAACCGTACATAGTTCGGGTGTAGGACACTTGAGTGACTCACTATGTGCCAAGTGGGAGATTGTTGGACAAAATGACCCATAGCGTCACTATTTGCACAGATCATTGTGTTGTTGTAGCAAATTAACTATGTGACAAGGAAATTGCACTCTCATCATTTGTGATTAGATCACCATAGATATATAAATGAAGAGAGGTCCCTATGATTAGTTCCTGGACTGAGAATGATATGAGACAGTATCAGTCCCCGAAGGATTAATCATTAAATATCCCTAGCCGGAGTATTATCGAGACTGGACATCGATAATGCGGAATAGGCTAGTATTGCACTTGTGTGCGTTGTGAGGGCACAACTGCATAGTTCTCATATATATAAGTATTGGATACTTATGCAAGTGCGATAGGAGGTCATGTTCACCGATGGTACGGGAAACAGCTTCGCTCTGGATAGACCCTTCGGAATCCCATTAGTATTATGACTATATGTCTATGGGAGGCCGAAATCAAGGTAGGTGTGTATAGTCTTAACCTGAGACTTGCATCGCTAATATTTACGATAATCGATAGACTTTGGTCTTGGTGGTACAGGGCTTTAACCGGTTCTGCGTACACCACTTCTGGGTTTATCAGAGAGTCGTAGTGTATTGGGTGTGATGTCAAGACGGAAGTATCACTTCAGTCATATTGGAGATGATGTCACGCAGGATACGGTACTAGTGCTCTTGAGTGTTGCGCAACCAATCGGGATATTGTGACTAGGTCATGAATATCCGATTATAGAGACTATGTTACCAGGCATCCGATATGTGCTTCGGACGGGGTAGACACTTATCCAGCCCCAGCCCTAGCACGTGACTATCCGATACTGGGCCGATACACACAATACAATCGTATACTACGCTTGATACAGATCTTAATATTCTTAAATGGATATGTCCGGAGAATTGGGAAGACTTGGTGCTTTGCTAGGAGTCGACCTTGTCTCGTAAATCGGTAAAACGTAATACTTGGTACGTACGTGATTCGGATACTCCGACGACCGTATTTACTGCCACCTTATCCGGGGATCTCATGGGTCGCTTCCCGATAATCCACCGATGACGCACAACTCGCACTCTTGAATAATCTGGGATTATATAGAAGAGAGAGAAAATTAATCTAGGATTAATTACGGAGATATTTTATCTAGGATAAAATATCGTCTAGAGAGAGATAACGATTAATTTGGAATTAATCGGTAATTAATATATTCGATATATTAAATGAAATTAGATTCGACGCGGAATTAAAATTAGATTTTAATTCGGGCGAACGAATTAATTTAGAATTAATTCGTTAGAGACGTGAATAGTGAATTCGCTAGGCGTAATCATTTAATTACGACGTGACGGAAAAATCGTTAATTTGGAATTAACGAACCCGAGCCCGAGTGTGATTGCGAGCGCATTCGTATTTCGAATTCGAGTGCGACAACGCAAGTCGCATCAAGCGTCAAATCAATCAGTCGCATCAAGCGTCAAATCACTTGTCACTTTGAGTGATGTGACTTGATAACATGTCACTTTAATAAAGTAGATGTGACTTGATGGACATGATGTGTACTTGATGGCTTTTATTGTTTGACTTTTTAAAAGCAAATTCAAATGAAATTCATTTGAAATTCACAAAAGTGTATAAGATACACTTGAAATTCAAATGCAAAAACTAAATACACATTTCTTTCTCTCCATTTCTTTCTCTTCTTCTCACGCCAAACACACAAAATGTGGACTGTTTTTGAAGCCAAAAACCGTGAGCATGAGGGAAGCAAGAGTGGTTTTTCATGGTGAGAAATCAAGTGCTAGCACACTTACGAGTCTTGCGAAGGTGGTAGGGAGGTTCGCCCATGAGCCGGGATCCGTCGGACGAGGCTTGGAGCTCCGTTTCGCAGCTCAAATTTCTGTTTTGCAAGGCAGTGGACTGCTGCAGTTCACACATGAAGCAGTGAGCATTTTGGGCTTCATTCGTCTCCAAATCGACTCAACCGATCGATGTGAGTATTCCGCTACCTCCGTTGATGTATTCACGCATTGTTTTCATTGCTTGTTTGATCTTGGGACCTAGATTATAACCAACAAAACTCTATGACCATTCCAGAATGAACTCTTCAAACAAAGAAATCACAATGGATTTCTTATTCGAAGAAACCATTCAGGAACGCCACTTTGAATTCCTAGCTAAAATACATAGTTTAATATCAACATTAACCAACAGATCTTTAATTGTTCAATTAGTAAGACTCGAGATAATTTTCCTCAGAATCTACAATAGATTGCTGAGTATAAATTTTCTCACTGTCATACTATAAAGGTCAAACCTTTAATAAGCTCGTTTTAATTTTACTGCGCAAATTATTTGCACATTTTATGAACGATTCACAACGAAAGCTCAATCAAGTTCAAAACTTGATAGTAGTGAGCTATGAACAATCTTAGATCTATGGTCTAATCTAACTTTCGAAATCGATATCAAATATTGCTCCCACTATAAGTTATAGGATAATTTTCTTCGATAAGAAAACAACGGAACCATTAAGTATCAAATACTTTGTAAATGATTCTGAAATCCTATTGGACTTATATGGAAGATGTCTTAGGGTCTTTTCATCTTATTAATTACGTAGTTCCATTTTTAGTTTATCACTCTCATAATTAACTTCAATAAGTCAGGTCTTTTCTACAATCGTTAACATCTAATGTTACACACCAAGTAATAAAACTATTTCGTTGCTCAGGATTGTAGAAAATATATTCTATCAAATAGAATACAATATTCTATTAAATAGAATAAATGATAAACTTTTACTTGTACCTCCGAGGCGCAAGTACTTTTCAATTATATAACCATTATACAAAAGAAAGATTTAAATCTCATACTTTTCAAGATTCGAATTTTCTACTTATTTATATATCATCTACATAACTGTAGAAACTAATGGAATCTTAATTAAAAGGACGAATTAGTGTTACTGGAGCATATCCCCAAGAGTATTGAAACTAATTCGGTAACAATCAATATCAAACGAATCAAATAATATAAGATTCGATTTCTCCCACTGACCAATTCCATCACGATGGAATCTTTGAAGAATAATATTGAGTAAGAATCATATTCATTGAATAACTTTAGAACTAATTGCCATAAATTCATATGTTTGATCATATCAAACATCTTTGAACAATTCAAAGACTCACGATGAATTTTAATGATATAGTTTTCAAAACTTCATATCGAATATCTTTGAACCAGTCAAAATATTATATTCGCGTTTCATCAGAAACATATTAAAAGTTCTCGAACCATTCAAGACGTTCAATATGTGTTCTTTTAGAAACACGTAACTAAGTCAGGACAACTAAGTTACTAAGTAAAGAAAACTATACAAGGCAATTTCTAATTCATGAAACTACATACATCTAATTTATTAGATTAATAAATCTATGGTCCAATGACGATCATTGGTTAAATGAGATTTAATCACTTCCTGAATACAATATTCATTAAATGGATAAAGATATGTGGTGTGATCTCGTATCAGACCATCTTTTACCATACAGAATAAACATCTAATGCTTATGTGACAAAATCTCATAAAGCACTGTTCTAAGTTATTTACTTCACTGAATATTTTTCTTAATGTTTATCTCTACATCAATGACACTACTAGTCATTTTAAAATATGTAATAACTTTTTATAAAGAACAAGTAACTATCCAATAGTCACAAGTTCTGATATCAAATATCGAAATAATCATTAAACAATATTTTAAATAACTAGACGAGAGATCCGATATCCAATACCTATAGTTGTCGTATTGTGAAAATCGATATTTCCTACACAAACGGATATCTATTTCCTACACAAACCAAATCTCCTTTCATTAGCTTTATAATTTTCCTTCAACTATTCACAACAATTGCAAATAATTGATTAGTAAACTGTGTCAGACAAATTACCTCTAAAGGTCACTAAAGCCAAGAAACATCATTATCAGATAAAAAAAAAAACCTAATGGGGTTTTCTTAGTGCCAGTCAAGAATCTTGAGACATGAACTAATTCACGTCAATTCTTATTGCAAAAGAAACTATTCTCTCTAGACTATTATATCCTAAAACGGATATCTATTTAGATTATCTATCGTGACTTAGAAACTAAGTCATTAACCATCTATCCTAAAACGGATAAACCATCGGATCAAGTCTCGATATACGACATGTACTGGTCTCAGCGGATTTTACTAACCGACCCGTGTTAGTAATTCTTGACCAGAAACTTTATTTGATAATATACTTTTAGTAGTGACACTTCCCAATGTCAATTACAAACTGCTTTGTAACTGTGCACTACATTATATATTATCGGGTTTTTGTCTAATATATACATATCAATAAATAATATTTAGTTTTAATCTAATCGTAATTAGATCGAATATGTATATAAAAGCAAGAAGTACTACCATAAATAAGTAATATTATGGAAAAAAGAATTGTTCGTATTCATGAATCAACATAAATACGATTCGAATTTTCACTCTGAGCACCAACCCTAACACTTTATTACTATGTTGACATTGGTTATAATGTTATGGTTTACTCTTCTACACCTTTGATTTCTTTACTAGCACGATACGGTTACTGTCTTTCACACGACTTGTTCTTTATGTTTGGTTTCATTCTAGGATATCCCCATTTTTGTTGTTCCAATAATCTTGCTCAGCTGAGTGGTGTTAATCGGATATACAAAAGTATACATGACGTGTAAATCTTATCATCACCCGAGATTCGTTTATGTATATTATACTTGATGATTCTTTCACTATGTTGAATGCAACATTGCAGCAAACTCATCTCATCGACCTCATACTATATTACATATCTACCAAACCATTCATACCCATGGCTAAGGCAATCCCAAACCCGTTGTGGTTTGGTTAACTTAAACTATGACTAGCTACTTCTCAGAGATCACATGAGTTAAAACGTAATAGAACTTAGGTTCTATTCTAACAGTGAGAGATCTCAATGTGATGTACTTATGTCTTCGTTTACTAAGTATTCTTCTCATATTATCGTCTCACCTCGATAGTTAAACTTTCAATTTTTATGGTTAGTTTTTTTTCATCTTTTATCCTGCTCTATTTTATGCCTGAAACTTGTTTAATCTAATGATTTGATATCCTTCACAGGTTATTCTGTTTTTTGGGGGAAACTTTAAGGTGAATACGAAGGTCCATCTCTGCTGCTGCGATCTATCAAGGCTTGGGAGGGTGAGAATTGGTTCAGATGCCTTCGTGGTGGTGGTGATCTCTGTAAGGAAACGGTCGCGAGTGCGCAGCAGAAAATAAAAATTATTATGTCGTTTTACCTTTGCCCAAGACCCATTTGTTTTGATTATTCTACAAGCCTAGGCATGTTACTATATATTCTAAGCATAAAAATCATAAAACATGCAAAGAACATAAACCTAAACATGCTAACTATCATAAGAACTCTAATTAAAATAAAGAAAGAAAAAGACTTACTTGAACTGAAGACTCCTCCAGTCCTCCCTCTAATTTACAAGCTTTTCTTGAACTCAGCAAGCTCTTCCATGTTCCAAAGAGCCACCCAAGTGTGTGGCCTCCAAAGATGCACACACCAAAGCCAAAACTCAACGGCAAGACTACGCCTCGAGTGCACGGGTATTTTTCCCTTGCTGCTAGCCTAGGTAAAAACCTCAAAACTTTTAACTCGACATTCCTCTAGTCAATTAGACTTAAGGATCCTCAAAATCAGTGGCTTACTCTTAAACTTTAGAGTTGCTCACTTATATAAACCCAAGATATGAAAGGTCTTGGTGTAAAAATTTGTGAAGAATTCTTTGGGTTTATATAGTGCTCCAAAGACAACAAAATTAATTAAGAATCTGATGTGGGATAAAAGCTAATTTAATCTTAGCCATTGGATCTTAATTTAGTGGTTTAATGAGATTATAAAACCCTAATAAGAGTTTGGGCAAAACAAATAACAAAAAAAATTTATTATTCATATTACTATTCATATGAATAGTATTTTTTTATTCCAATTCCCAAAGTGCCCCCATCGTCATTCACCAATCCCTAAGCCACTATGGAACCTCATAAATGATCTGTTCAATAATTAAACACATTGAACAATTTATGAATAATTCCTAAAGCAATCATATATGCTGTTATATTTTTACTGTGCACTGTTAACCATTGATTTCGACTTTGTTGTGTGTGACCTTTTTGGTTCCCCTCAAGTTGGACATGAAATGAATCGTGAAAATTTAATCGAACATAAATTATCCTCTGATCAGATGGTCGTTCGATTTCAATGACCAAGGTTGACATCTAGCAACATGCCAAGGTCCCCAAATGAGAAGGAAAGATATATATACCCATACTGTATGCGATTTACATATGATACGGTCCTTCGCCTCACTGTATCCCCACCTATTGACCTAGGGTATGGAAAGTGTCTACCCATATGGTCAAAGGTATGATGTTGATAGTGTCATGAATCATGCTAACCCAAGAATCTCACATGATTCTTTCATTATGGTCACAGTCTCAAGCACTGATCACACATATCAACCCACGAAATGGAATACTACTTTTATAAGAAAATATTATTCGAAAGATGGCGATTCTCTGTCGTATCTTGACAAACTTCATGTGTTTCAACAAATTACCCAATCATACCCTTATGACCGGATCTTTTTAACCGGGGAAGGAGAATGTCAAAGTTATTTGATCCACACATACGATTGTAAAGACCTCAAGTCTAAGGACTAGTCATATAATCGATACATGAAAGTTCTCACAGACACATGGGATAAACAATCCATATGAAAACTTTCGGTGGTCAGTTCGATGGACACGAGTAACTCATGCATCCATGTGATACACCAAGCGGACGGATCTCCGCTAGTAGCCTATGAGATCGGCTACCCACTTAAGGGCGGATCATATCATCATGCTAGTCTCTCCGCTTTGTGAACGCCCAGATTATTCACAAAACTATGACTAGGAACATTTAAGAGTAATTATTCTCATAAGGCGTTGAAGCCATCGTTTTATTACACCAAGGGCTTTATTACAGTGTTGATGATTTATATAATTTATGTAAGACATGTATAATAAAGATTGCATTTTATTAATTAATGAAAATATTACAAATACATGTATATATAGTCCATCCACAAGTTGGGTATAGGGCATATCCCTAACAATCTCCCACTTGCACTATAGCCAACTAGTATGAATCTGGACACCATACTCTCGGGTGTGCCTACCACGCTCTTATTGAGTCAGCCCTTTAGTCAGAGAATCTACAATATTATCTTATGTGGGTATTTTCTCTATAATAACTTCGTTTCTCTCAACAATCTCTCTGATGAGATGAAATCGCCTGAGTACATGCTTGGATTTCTGGTGGGACCTTGGTTCCTTTGATTGAGCAATGGTGCACGTATTGTCACAATACATCTGTTGGGTTTCTACGGTCTAACCGGGATCGTTTTAAGCAATGAAACAACATGTGAATACATCAAGGAATTTGTGGAATACTTACAATGATCGGTTGAGCGATGCGAGGAACAACAAAACTTGAAACTTTTCTCCTCCAAGGCTCACGGCGGTGACTGGTTTTGAGCTCCTCAAATTCGGCCATCTCCAAGTTCCAAGCTCCAATCTTTCGAATGGTGATTCCAAGCTCACGGGTGCGGTTCCCTATCACCTTCGCAAGACTCTTTTGTGTGCTAGCACTCTGATTTTGCAACAAAATCTGCACTATGCTTCTTCCATGCTCACGATTTTTGAAGAACCAAAGAAGAGAAGAAATGGCCTCTAAGACCGAGAGAGATGAGAGGATGAAGAGAATGAAAATGTTAAGTGTTTGGTTGTTGGAAATTAAGTGTATCTAATACACAAAAAAAGAAAAGTCAAATACCAAATAAAATATTGATAAATGTCTCTCAAGCCATCAAAAGCTTTCCAACAACTCACATCAATCACTCAATCAAGTGACTAGTTGTCACATCACTCAAAGTGACAAGTGATTTGACGCTTGATGTGACTAGTGGGCCGCACTTGAATTTGAAATGCGAGTGCGCCCGCAAACACTCCCGGGCTTGGGTTCGTTAATTCCGAATTAACAAATTTTCCGTTGCGACGTAATTAAATAATTATGCCTAGCAAAATCTCTATTCACATCGCTAGCGAATTAATTCTAAATTAACTCGTTCGCCTGAATTAAATTCTCAATTTAATTCCGCGTCGAAATCCAATTTAGTTTTATATATTTAATATATTATTTTATCGATTAATTCCAAATTAATCGTATTCTCTCTTTGATTAATATTTAATCTCAGATAAAATATATCCGCAATTAATCCCAGATTAATTTTCTCTCTCATTTAATTAATCCCAGATTAATAAAGTGCGAGTCATACGTCATCGGTGAATCTTCGAGAAGCGAACCATGAGATCCCCGGATATGTTGGCAGTAAATACAGTCGTCGGACTATCCGAACATGTATGTACCTAGTACTACGTTTTTACTGATTTACAAGACAAGGTTGGCTTTTAGCAAAGCGTCATGCCTACCCAATTCTCTAGAAATATCCTTACAGGAATATGTGATCTATATCAGGCGTAGTATACGTGGTATTGCGTATCTCGATCTAGTATCGGATGTCACGTGCAAGGCCTGGGGCTGGAATTATGTCTTCCCCGTACGAAGCACATATCGGATCTCTGGTAACTAGTCTCTATAATCGGATAAACATGACCTAGTCATTTTATCCTGATGACTGCAGTACATAAGAGAACCAGTTTTGTATCCTACGTGATCATCATCTCCACTATGACTGGAATGATACTTCCATCTCGACATCACACCCAAAACCAAAGTAAATTAATTGTTGCAAGTATTAGCGGTGCAAGTCTCAGGTTAAGACCAAATACACCTACTTTATTTGGACTTCCATAGACATATAGTCATACTACCAATGGAATTCCGATGGGTCTATCCAGAGCGAAGCTATTTCCCGTACCATCGGTAAAACACAACCTCCTACTACACTTGCATGAGTATCCTATACCCAAATATATGAGAACTATGCCGTTATGCCCTCACAACGCGCACAAGTGTAATACTAGTCTTTTCTGCATTATCGATGTCCAATCTCGATAATACTCTGACTATGGATATTTAATGATTAAACCTTTATTGATTGATACTGTCTCATATCATCTCAATCCAGGAACTAATCATATGGACCTTTCATCATTTATACATCTTGGTGATCTAATCACAAATGATAAAAGAGCAATTTCCTTTGTCACATAGTTAATTTGTACAACAACACCATGATCTGTACAAATAGTGACGCTATGGGTCATAACTGTCCAACAATATCCCACTTGGCCTATAGCCAGTCACTCGAGTGTCTTACACCCGAACTATGTACGGTTCGCTCAACTTCTGCTGAGAAAATGCTATCGTCAGCGGATTTACATGATTATCATCTGATGTGATTTATTCGATCATCACATCGCCACGATGTATGATCCAAACGAATCAGATGAATATCGAAGTATATATCTGGATCGTTGATGAGACCATTAATTCTTTAGCCTGCGCTGTAGCCTAGCTCAGCTGCTAACAGAATTATATCTAATCTAATTAAATTATTATCAATCCAGAAGGCTTCTATTGCTGTCTCAGCTGCAGCAATAATCCACTTTTGTTGTTTATTCGGTAACAGTATTTTGCTTGGAAGATTTCCTGCTCACTGTTCTGTTATTCAAACCTTATAGTACCGTTGTTACGACTTACGGTAATTTTTATCGGTTAGGAAACTTGCAGCAGTGAACCCAGTCACTTCAAGTTCTCATTCTCCATAGTTTAAGAAGGCATCCTTAGTTCCTCTAAGATACTCAAGGATGTTATTAACTTCAATCCAATGACTATCACTTGGATTGGTCTGATTGTGACTCCATATGCTCAAAGCGTATGAGACACCAGGTCGCGTACATTTTTCAATGTACGAGTTCTCGGAGAGTACTAACAACCTTTAGATCTATCCCAGTAGATCTTTATTCCTAGAATAAAGGTTGTTTCTCCCAAGAATTCTACGGAGAATTTTCATGAAAGCTAAGCTTTCACCGATTGTATTATGGGAATATCATTTCTAAGAAATGACATATTATCATTATTTAGGACATTCATTGTCAGTGCGCTCCCACTAACCTCCTTATATACACAAGAATCATTTTCGTTTTGAATTAAATCTTATACCATTATGATTACATCAAAACGACAGTTCCAAGAACCCAATGCTTGCTTTAATCCATCCATGGATCGAATAACCTACAAACCTTGTTTGCTCGTTTTGGTATAAAAAAACCGTCAGGATGTTATAAACATCCTCCAAAAGGTTTCCGTTAAGGAAAGCGATTTTGGCATTACAGCTGCCATATTTCATGAATGAAACATGCGGCATTAGCAAACATTATCCAAATGGATTTACCGTGGCAACAGGTAAAAGGTTTCGTCGTAATCAACACAATGTTGATAACGATACCTTTTCTCTATAAGCCTAGCTTAGTACGTTTGTATGTTGCCTTCCATGTATGTCTTCCTTGAAGACTTATATAGTACCAATAGGCACAATGCCTTCCGGTACAACAACTAGTGTCCAAACTTGGTTGTTATACATGGAATCCATTTCGGATATCATGGAACTTTGCCATAATAGGGAGTCGATACCTTTTATCACTTCCTCATACGTAGTCAGTTCGTATTCCTCAATAAGATTGACATCTTTATGAGGCGAGATCAGAAACCCATACCCCAGGTTCTTTTCTGACTCTCTCCGACTTACGTGGTTCTTGTGTATTCGAAGATTATTGGTATAGTTTCATCCTTGATGAACTATTTGTGTTCCATTAAGGACTCGGTGCCGGGAACAGTATTACTCCGATTTTCATCGAGTTTTACTTTCCTCCCACTTACCACTGCATATCGGTATTCCTCTTAGGAAAATCGCATGGTGAGCAACAATTACATTCTTCTCTAGTGAGTTGTATAAGTACTATATTTTGGTTTCCCCAGGATAACCATTATTAGGCACTTATCCGATTTGGGTTTTAGTTTGGTATCATCCAAACATATGCTTAGCATTCCCAAATCTACAAGAATGAGAAAACCCAGTGTAGACATTGCATTTTTGCATGTGAAACCCGATGATGAGTCTCAGTTGGAGGCACTACTTTTTTTAGTCGAGGAAGTTGCGGGAAACGATCGTCGGAAGGTAATCATCATTTTGTTAGTTTTTATTCGCTAGATTAGCTTCGGGTTCGCTTGTTGGATCTCCGTGTTAAAACACATGTCACAAATTAAAAATAATTAAAACATTTAAAAAACACATGTCACAAATTTTAATTAAAACCAATTGAAATTAAATTAAAGTTAAAAACGAAACCAATTAATTAAATTAAATTGAAAGTTCAATAACTAAATTAAAATTAAATACCAAAATTAAATAATTCACTTCCAAATTAAAATACATCAAAACACCTAGCCAAACCCACCCACCTAACCAAGGCCCACACGCCCATAGCCTCCTAATACACACCCAAATTAAATAATTATTAATTAATTAAAACATTAACTAAATGAAATATTAATTAAATTAAATAAATAAAGAATTAAATCATTTACCAAATTAAATAAAACATAAAATAAAATCATGCCTAACTTAGACAAATCAAATATACTACATACTAAATTAAAAAGATGTTATGCCTAATTAAATCAATCCTAACCAATTAAAAAATATTGTATTCCTAAACCAACACAAATTAAATATTCAACCTTCCTAATCTAAACCAAATTTGTCCCCCTCAATCTTTGACTTTCCTTGCTCAACACAAAATCAAATCCTCCATTTAATGTCAAATCCTATTCCTTGTGAGACAAGATGAAGCCCTAGCCATCTTCTATATAAACAACACTAAACCACAGCCATGGTCCTCTCCACTCTCTCTAGTCCACGCCCATACACACACAAGAACTCATCATTCACGGCAATAAACCTGTCAAACACACACCTCAACACCTTCAGTGCACGGCTTAACTCCTCACGGCACTCACCTTATATAACCACACAAAAACAGTCTCCTCATCCCTCTCATACTCCACGGTCACCTAACACCCTCTGACCAGCCCTCGCTCCAAGCCTTCTTCACGTTAAACCCTCACTTCACAACTAAATCAGCACACACTAAGGCACGTTGACGCCTTGCACACAAGCCACTTACGCCCACTGATCCTTGCCCTCATCACGTCCACAAACACGCACCATAAGATATTAAACACGTCCCTAAGCCTTCAACCTATGCCACCTGCCCCTCTCTGCCCCATAACAACTCACGCCACTCACCACAGCCATAAACACTCCCACGAAGCCACCTACCCTCCACACACATTAGCCTCAGCTCACGCACCTGACCATTCACGCCATAAAGCCTTCATTCCACACAGCACACGTAGCCCACTGCCCCACTTGATTCACGCTATAAGCCACCTATGCAGCCCTCATTCACCGATCCAAACAAACAACAATAATAACCCCTTCCAGCGAACCAAAAACCCTGGAAACTAAGCCAAAAATACACCCCATTTACTGCCCAAGATTGAAGCAAATCTGACCCTGAAAAATAGACCCAAAAACAGTGAGCAAACAACCCCTAAAAATGGCCAAAACAGTCCCTTATTTCCCATAAAACAGTGACCAAAAAATAGCAGCAAAACAGTGGCAAACCGGGATGAAAACAGCAGTCCGAGCAGTGAAAACAGCGAGAAAAAAAAGTGAACCAGCGAACCAGAAAAGTTGCGGAGTGATAGCCCTTCCGACGGTTGTAAACGCGAGTCCGGAAGACGACTTAAAAGGTTAGACCTGAGGGTTCCTTTCACACTTGTTTTTTTTATTTGATTTTTATTGATTCTTTTAATTGTGTTTTAATTATTTATTGAATATTGTTTGCATGTGATGTGTGTTGTGGCCATTGATTAAAACGGAAAATACGTCCTCTCTCGTGGTATATAGGATGGAAACCCAGACGTAAATTCCGTAGCCGATTCCGAATGGACGGTAGTGCGGTCTGTACTTGGGATACAACTCCACGTACCACTTGAGTAAACGGCGCATATTTCGCTTTATGTTATTTTGATTATTCGCACTTCATTATTCCGTCTTTTAATTTCCGCATGTTATTTATTTATGTTATGATGCGATCGAGCGCATGGGCTTAGTAAGTCGGATTAAAGGTCCCCTATTTCGAGGGGTTAAAATCCTTTACCACGATGCTTTGCCGCGCCGGTTGATGTGTGTTCGGTTGGATATAAGATATGTTCAATCGGGCACACTAATTTCGATATTATTGTCTTTATTCTTTGTATGCATAATGCAATCGAGCGCATGGGCTTAGTAAGTCGGATTAAAGGTCCCCTATTTGGAGGGGTTAAAATCCTTTACCACGATACTTTGCCTCACCGGTTGATATATATTCGGTTGAATATAAGATGTGTTCAAACGGGTATACGAAGTCTCATATAGTTGTCTTTATATTTCTACGCATTGTAATGGAAAGCGCATGGGCTTATTGCGTTGGACTAAAAAGGTTCTCCATTTGGGGGAAGAAAAAGCCTAAAAGGCTACCTTTACCACGATATTCGCCGCGTCTTTCATATGTTGGATGCATCATTTACCTTAGTCTTGGATTAATGTAGTATAATTCATATATCCATGTTATGGTAGCATTTGAGTATATTTCTTGTAGTATATCGGATGGAAACCCAGATATAAATTCCGTAGCCGATTCCGAATGGACGGTAATGCAGTCTGTACTTGGGATACAATTCCACGTACCACTTGGAAAAGTGCTCACATGTGTCCTTGTGTCCATATTAGTTATCTTCTTTTGCACCACGTCATAGCATGCTCACTTTAATGCCTAATTGCATCCTTAAGTGTCTTTTTGCATTATGTACTTAGTTGACTCTTTTATTTGTGCATGGACATGTAATGGCTATTTGTTTATGATATGTCTATGAAATCACATGTTCGCCATTATTTGATTCGCCTTTATGTGTGCTTGTGTGGTTAGTTTGTGCTTGTGTTTCCATGAATACAATATGCCAATGAAGTTGTATGTTCGTTGCCACTTTGATGTACTTTCAAGCATGCAATCTTAGATGTGAAATATATGCAAATTTAGGTGTAAGTTTTATTTTTGTGCATGTGAATTTAGAAGCATGATACTCTTGGAAATAAGTGTTACTTAAGCTTGATTAAATTATTACACAAATCCTTTCATTACAAGTGACATAAGTAAGGGACCATTCCGAACCCAACGGTTTGAGGTCTTCCCTTGCGAGGGGTGAGTGCGTCCTTAAATCTCATTTTCCCGGTTCACACCGGGTGGCGACTCCATTATTCTCCGGTTTAGTCCCCCGTGGCTACTCCGTACTCCCGACTAGGCCGCGAGCCTGGGACAGCATGCGTCGTCCAGATTCTGTGTTCCCACACCCAGTTTCTTTCCTGTTCATATCTAATATGAAATCTGTCTAACAGATTTCTATGGAACCTTATTCAAAATAAGTTCTGCACTGTTTATGTGTATCCGTTGAAGGAAATGGTAGCTCAGAGCGACTCATGATTAACCTTATCATGTCCAATAAAATTCGGTTTCTCCGTTTGGACACACCGTCAAACTGACGTGTTCCGGGAGGAGTCCTCATTAGAAGAATATTATACTCTTTCAAGTATCTGAGAAACTTATTGCTTAAGTATTTTCATCATGGTCCAATCATGGTGTTTAATACTTTAGCCGATCTGTTTGTCTACTTCGTATCGAAACTCTAAAAGTTTCCGATTCGTGTTTCAAAAGAAACACATAACCATAACGCGCCGTAAAGGTCATGAAATATTCATATCCACCTCTAGCCTAGCTAGATATGGGCCCACCTACGTCACTATGAAACAGGGCTAACAGATCGGTGGCATTTGCACTTTTACCAAGTAAAGGTGTTTTAGGCGTTTTGCCTAATAAACTAGATTCGTAGACATTATTTGAATAGAATCAAATTTGTCCGAGTATCCACTCTTCAAAAGTGTGGATATACGAGTCTTGTTTAATTGTGTCCCAGACAGTAATGCCACATTTAAGTTTTAACTGATTAATTCAGTTTGAGCTATTTATTTGTCATATTATATGTTTGAGATTTATTTATATTCAAAATATAAATTCTGTTATTCACATCTAATGTGTTATCTCAATATCATCTTTATATAATAAAACACTTTAGTGTTCTAGAATATAAAGGTATTCCCGCAACGGATTAAACCCTGATATAGAGATAATGTATCTTGTCAAACTAGTTACATTGTAACATTTTCCTAATTCAAGTACAAACCCGAAGGGTAGTTCCAAAACTTAGGTTTCTACGGTTAAAACAGCGACTTTCGTCCCATTTCCGATTCGCAGATTAATCTCATCTGAAGTCAGTATCCTGCTCACAGCAGATTCTGCACATCAGTACATATTTATGTACCACCTTTTAGTATCTAAAATCCAATTTTAATACTAGTAGTGAACATGTTTATAACAAACATATTTGAAGTCAGAGCCTTGCCCGTTCTTCAATTCCTTCATGTTTGCCTTGTCCATACGGCAGTCACGCTTCCGTGATCCCCGTTTGCCACAATTTTGGCAGATATTTTGGGATATGTCCTTTGTCTTCCCAAAAGATTATAATGATTTTGCCTTTTCCCCTTTTCCACACCCAGAAGCCTTTGGCCAAGCCTTGGCCTTCTGTGATGTCGAAGTAAGATGCGCCTTGCGCTTCTCACCTTATTGAAAACTTTTGGCTTTGTCTCCTTAAGAATAGCCATTAACTCTCCCAGAGTTTACTATTACAATTAGTATTTCAAAGATCTAAAAATAGATCTATGAAGATCCTTCAATTTCATTATCATACTCTTAGGATCTAATCCTTAGTTCTGATTAAGAAATTAAGGAGTCTATTTGGCAAGTATAATGGATTAAGCACTTAGAGTTATCATCACATTAATATTCCAAATATCATGCTCTACTATTTGTTTAACTCTGGGCTTAGGCCTAATATGTTATTTTATCAAATAAAGTAACTTATTAGTTTCCAGGACCATCCTGAAATTTTATTCCCAATTTGAAAATTAAAGTCGTTTAATACATTTTTCACTCAGGATTATGTTTTAAACACTAATCTTTCAATTATCTTGATTCTAATAGTCCAAGTATTTAATCAACGATTTTAGGTACTATTTATTATAATGATTACTATAGTCCAACTATATAATCAACTATAATTTAATTGGTTAATTCAATTATATTGATTACTATAATCCAATTATAAAATCAACTATAATTTAATTAGTTAATTCAAATATATTGATTACTATAATCCAATTATATAATCAACTATAAATGAAATAGTTTGAATACAGTCCAACTGTTTTATTAAAACAACATTAATTATTAGTCCAACTAATAAATTAATTTATTTGACGAAATATTTGTAATGAGCGCGTATGGCAAGTAACTAAACGAATATTCAAAATTTAATACTTGCCTCCCACTATTTTTCAGCGAGTCTCTAACCCTCTGTTGAGAACTCGGGAAACCTTATTTCCTAGTGGGCTAGGATCCCGTTAAATAACACACAATCTTGACTTTGGCCAACAAATTGTATGATAATTAACTAGGTAGATCTCTAAGATCAATTGGATCTCATCCAATTCCTAGATCCAGTAGGTGGACATCCAAGTCCGAAACATATATTTTATATATGCCAATATATCCAATATATTCCCTAACATTTTTCCTCTGAATCAACTAAGCCTTGGCTTTGGCACAACAAACTTAGTGATCCCAGTTAAGCGGAACCCATTGACCTTGGAAAGCTTCGTAATCAATGTCGATGGACAAGAAGTGATCTTGACTTTGGCCAAAAAATCACAACTTGGACAAGACACCAATATAGAACAAAGCCTTCTTGATTCAAACACATCCTCGACGGACAAAGATCTTGACTTTGGCCAATAAACCAATGCCAGTCTTAGATCTTGAGTAAGAATCACTCAATGGAAGGAAAAACGCTTAATATGATGTTGAGGGTTTTTAGCGTGCAAATTGGCAACCAATTAATTATCTTTGTTAAGGTCTCATCATCATACATCCTTAAACATGCATTCTAAACACATAATAAGGCGCATATAAATAAATATAATAATGATATGCGGATGGATACTTAACACATTGTTCCTAGAACAAATCTCTCCCTTTCCTCTCTCCCGCTAGCACATGTATTACTTCTACCCAATTACATAACACTTCTAAAGAAACCTCATTTACATTGAGGGGAATAGGTGAGAAGAGAAATACAAAGAGTAAGGAGGTAATAGGTTCGACACGGAGGTCCAATTTATAAATTCCAAATTTATTACAACAATTTCCAAAATTGCCCCACCCATCTAATATCCATCCGATATACATTATTCATGCATCGCAACCATGTATTCACACAAGAATTTTATCAATCAATCTAATCCAATTAATTAATCTGATAATTAATGACCATCCAATGTTCAAACAATGATTTGATGTTTTGCGCGAGTCAAACTCGTTTTGCGAATAAGTACTCAAAGTACGAATTCTTGAATTAAATTAAACTACAACATTAAATCCATTTTAATATGTATTTAATACTAATTCACTATTTAATTCCAAATTAAATATTACACTTTATTAACAAACCTTTACGACTTAGATTCTAAATCTAATTGTTACGGGTCTCAAAGCCCAATTAACATCCAATGTTAATTTAATTAAAGTCCAATGGGCTTTTAATTAATTTCTTAAGGCATGGACTTTTGGTCAATATGGGTCAAACCCAAATACCAAAGCCCATTTAAGGATTCACCCTTATTTGCCAAGAAACCAATTTAGGCCCATTAGGCCCAATTATAATTAAAGGTCCATTAGTCATAATTGACTTTATGAATATGGTTTTGGGCCCAATTAGATCGAACCAATTTTCCTAAACCAATCTTGGTACAACCAAGCCCATTGTGGGAACACAGCTACCTGGGCGACGCATGCTGTTCCTAGGCTCGCGGCCTAGTCGGGAGTACGGAATAGCCACGGGGGACTAAACCGGAGAATAATGGAGTCGCCACCCGGTGTGAACCGGGACAAAGATTTAAGGCCGCACTCACCCCTCGCAAGGGAAGACCTCAAACCGTTGGGTTCGGAATGGTCCCTTACTTATGCAACTTGAAATGTAAAGATTTATGCAATAATCCAACCAAGCCTATGACATATATTTCCAAGTGCAACACAATCCTAGATTCACATGCTTAAAAGTATAGTTTACATCTAACATACATGAAACCAAATCTTATTGCCAAATTCACATGCTCAAAAGTAGGCCTTTGCAACAACAAGCACATAACGTCATAAGAATTCAATCATTCATGTAAATATAAACACAAACAGTCAGGGTAACATTTGCGTGTAATGTAAAGGAAATCAAAATGACGACAAATAATATTGTAGGCGCATAACAGAAATAGACAACTAGAGAGGTAATACAAATGCATAGCGTATAAAGGGGGTAACTATATGCTAAGATGGACATGTCGTAATGTGATGCAAGAGGATTTGTTTACCGTGTACATTCGTGCAGCGTTTGTAGACGCTTTCGAACGGTAAACAGAAGGTTCTCGTTCGAGTAGCATTCGTAAACGTGTTCGAATGGAAATGAAATAGAATGCTCACGTTCGTATGGCGTTTGTGAACGCGTTCGAACGGAAATGCAATAGAATACTCACGTTCGTGTGGCGTTTGTGAACGCGTTCGAATAGAAATGAAACAGAATGCCCACGTTCGTATGGCGTTCGTGAACATGTTCGAACAGAAATAAGACCTGATGCATGACAAGGCAAAATACATGCGCGTTCGAGTTGCGTTCGTAAACGCGTTCGAACGAGGAACAGACCTGATGCACGAAATGGGACGTAATACATAAATGACAAATAGCACAATGCGAGGCGCGGCGAAGCATCATGGTAAAGGGTTTTAACCTCTTCAATTAGACGACCTCTCATCGCACTTACTAAACCCATGCGCCCGATCGCATCATGCATACAAACAATTAAAAACAATAATATTAAATGTAGTGTGTCCGATTGAGCGTATCTCGCATTCAACCGAACACACATCAATCGGTGCGGCAAAACATCATGGTGAAGGGTTTTAACCCTTCCGATTAGGGGACCTTCATCGCAATTACTGAGCCCATGCACTCGATTATATCATACACAGATAAGCGACATACAAAATTTAAGTAACAAGAAATAGATAAACCAAAGCAACACTAAACAATAGAAGGTGCCATTTACTCAAGTGGTACGTGGAGTTGTATCCCAAGTACAGACCGCACTACCGTCCATTCGGATTCGGCTACGGAATTTACGTCTGGGTTTCCATCCTATATACCACAAGAGACGACACTCTTCCATTTCATTCAAGCCACAACATGCATCCATAAACGACTCTCATGCGAATAGAATTCAATAATGAAAGAAACGAATATAAACTAATGAAATAGTGCCCTCAGGTCTAACCTTTTAAATCACCTCTCGGATGTACGGTACACGATCGTCGGAAGGGTGGATGCTTTGCAACTCTTCCGGTTCACTGGTTCACTGTTCTTGTTCGTTGTCTTACTGTTTTGAGTACTCATTCTCCGTCTTTTGCTTCTGTTTTCGCTGTATTTTTGCTCGCCGTTGCTACTGTTTTGCTGCTGTATTTTAGTTACTATTTTTGGGATGTTTTGGTTACTGTTTTTGATAATTTAGGGGACTGTTTTGGTGTGTGTTTAGGAGTGTTTGTGAGGGTAATATGCGGCTGTTTCAGGGGGGATTACTGGCTGTTTTTAGGGTGCAGGTCAAGGCCGTGGATGGCGTGAGTTAGGGCGTGTATTAGGGAGAGTCCAGAGAGGGGTGGCTAGGTTAGGGGTTGTTGGAAATTCTTTTCTTCTTTTTCTATAATGGGTGTGCACCCTAGGGGCGGAATGCCTTGGAGAGGTGTTGTTTATATAGAGAATGGCTAGGGCTTCACCTTGTCTCACAAGGAAGGGATTTGGCTTTAAAGTGAGGATTTGATTTGGTGTTGGACAAGGAAAGCAAGGGATTTGATTTGGTTTAGATTAGGGAGGTTGAATATTTAGTTTGTGTTGATTAGGCATACAATATTTTAAGTTAGGAATAATATATATTTGATTGGGAATATAATTGGTTGATTGATTTTAATTAGGCATGACATCTTTTTAGTTTGGTATATGATTTTTAGATTTGTTTTGATTTCACCATGTGTTAAATATGTGTTTTAAGTGGGCTTGGGCGTGTGGGCCAAGGTTTGGGTGAATTGGGCTTGATGTGAGGCTAGCAGCAATACCAGAATTACCGACACCGTTCGAACGCCTTCTCGAACGCGGCACGAACGCCCGCAATCCGTTTGACGTGCGAACGTACACACGAATGCAACACGAACGAAAACAGTGAACCTTGTTTATTCAGAATTCCCCTTCCGATGTCCGTTTTCCGTGACCTCCGTGACTTAAAAGGTAGTGTCTCCAAAATGAGACTCATCATAGGGACTTATGTGTAAAAATGCAGTGCCTACAGTCGCCTCCACTTTGATAGGATTTGTGTAATGTGTAACAGTGACAATCCTATCAAAGTTATGTAATGCATTTTCACTTACCTGGCTCGCCAGCTGCCACTTGACTTACCATGTGTTGAGTTGAGTTGATTTGGATGGTGAGCTGCTGCGACCCCTGGTTTATTCCCGAACCGTGCTGTGATGTGGTCCATTCCCGAATCGTTGCTGTGAGGTGGTCCATTCCCGAACCGTTACTGTAAGGTGGTCCATTCTCGAACCGTTACTATAAGGTGGTCCATTCTCGAACCGTTACTGTAAGGTGGTCCATTCCCGGACTATATCTGTGAGGTGGTTCATTCCCGAACCGTGACTGTGAGGTGGTTCATTCCCGAACCGTTCTCCCATTCTTGGAGTGCCATTCTCGGCCTGTTCATTCTTGAACTGTGTTCCATTCTTGGATTGCCATTCTCGGCTTGTTCATTCTTGAACTGTCCATTCCAGGACTATATCTCCATTCTCGGAGTGTCATTTCCGACTTGTTCATTCTTGAACTCTGCTCCATTCTTGGATTGCCATTCTCGGCTTGTTCATTATTGAACTGTCCATTCCCGGACTATATCTCCATTCTCGGAGTGTCATTTCCGACTTGTTCATTCTTGAACTCTGCTCCATTCTTGTATTGCCATTCTCGGCTTATTCATTCTTGAAATGTGTTTCCATTCTTGGAGTGCCATTCTCGGCATCTGTTGTGGTAGCGGTCCATTTCCGAACCGTGTTGTGCGAGAATGTGGCTCATTTTGGAACCGTTATTTGATGAGATGGTCTTTGTCGCGACAAACCTGCGAACACAAAACAAACATTGCATGTACGTGATATGTATGCATGTATGCATGTATATGTATCATATTCCGATGGGTTAGGCCTTCCTTGGTCCATTTCCGAACTGTGCTCCATTCTCAGAGTGCCATTTTCAGTGAGATGAGATGATGGTCCATTTCAAACCGTGCTCCATTTTCGGGGTGCCCTTTTCGGTGAGATGTGATAATGGTCCATTTTCGAACCGTTACTGATGAGAGATGGTCCATTTCCGAACCGTGTTGATAATGATGTGGTCCATTTCCGAACCTTGCTCCATTCTTGGAGTGCAATTCCCGGCTTGTTCGTTCCCGAACTGTGTTTCCATTCTTGGAGTGCCATTCCTGGCTTGTTCATTCCTGAACTCTACTTCATTCTGGGATTGCCATTCTCGGCTTTGTTCATCCTTGAACTCTGTTCTATTCTTAGATCGCCATTCTTGGCCTGTTCATTCTTGAACTGTGTTTCCATTCTTGGAGTGCCATTCTCGGCGTGCTCATTCTCGAGCTGTCCATTCTCGGACTATATCTTCATTCTCGGAGTGCCATTCTCGACAGGACTGATCTGATGTGATGCGGGCATCGTCCCCAGAATGCCATACCCGGCAAGACTGATACTGATGTCATATGTGGGCCTCGCCCCCAGAATGACATACCCGGCAATGCTGATACTGATGTAATGTGGGCCTCGCCCCCAGAATGCCATACCCGGCAAGATTGATACTGATGCTGATGTGGGCCTCGCCCTAAACTGATGCTGATGTGGGCCTCGCCCTAAACTGATGCTGATGTGGGCCTCGGCCCTGGGATTCATTCAAAATTATGAAGACTTGGGCCTCGGCCCTGGGATTCATTCCAAATTCTGATGACGCGGGCCTCGGCCCTGGGGTTCATTCCCTGATTCATTCCAAAATTCTGACGATGTGGGCCTCGGCCCTAGGATTCATTCCTGGAGTCATTCCAAAATTCTGCTGACGTGGGCCTCAGCCCTGGGATTCATTCCCTAAAACGATATTGACGTGGGCCTCGCCCCCAGACCGATACTAATGTAGGCCTCGGCCCTGGGACTCATCCCCAAACTGATACTGATGTGGGCCTCGGCCCTGGGGCTCATCCTCAAATCTGATGTTGATGTTGTGGGCCTCGCCCCCAAGCTGATACTGATATGGGCCTCGCCCCCATGCCGACTCTAATGTGGGCCTCACCTCATGCTGATACTGATATGGGCCTCACCCCAAACGGATACTGATATGGGTCTCGACCCCAAACTGAAACTGATGTGGGCCTCGCCCCCAAGCTGATGTGGGCCTCGCCCCAAACTGATACTGACGTGGGCATCAACCCTGGGATTCATTCCCTAAAACTGATATTGACGTGGGCCTCGCCCCCAGACTGATACTAATGTAGGTCTCGGCCCTGGGACTCATCCTCAAACTGATACTGATGTGGGGTCGCCCCCAACTGATACTGACATGGGCCTCGCCCCTAGACTGATATTGATATGGGCCTCGCCCCCAGACTGATATTGATATGGGCCTCGCCTCTGTGATTCATTTCTGAAACTGCTGACATGGGCCTCAACCCTGGGATTCATTCCAACACTCTGACGACGTGGCCCTCGACCCTGGGACTCATCCCCAAAACTACTACTCATATGTTACTGATTCTGGTTGTCTTGTCTTTTCCCTAACCCAACGGGAATCTTGGATGGCTTTTAAATCGCAAGGGTTAACATGATGCATGTATGCATGAGGTGCATGAGATGCATATGATACAAGGAATATATCAACTCATTAAAATTCTCACACAAATCGGCCCATCATCATTTTAGAAGCTTTTGGGCTAACTGTCATAGGATTGAACCCGTCCCAGTTTAAATGGCCCAACGAGTTCATGTCTTATGGCAAGGAGCCCAACTAAATCCAAATGATAATATTCCAAACACAATCATAACATGGCCCATTGTTATTTAGAAGCCTTTTGGCCCAATCGTCATAAGGTATGTTCTTGTCCCAGTTTAAATGGCCCAACAAGCCCATATCTCATGACAAAAGATCCAGATGGATTCAAATAGCAATGTTCCCAAACATAAGCATACAAGGAAGATATTATAAACATAAAATAATAAATTCTACCGTGTGGCCCACCATCATTTCAGAAGCTTTGGGCCTAATTGTCATAAGATACAAACCTGCCCCAGTTTAAATGGCCCAGCAAGTTCGCATTTTTGACAAAGAGTCCAATTCATCCAAATGATAATGGTCCTAAAGCACAAGGAAATATTTTTTATAGGCTATACAACCCGGTCTACGCATGGGTTCGTGGGAGTATGGACAAAGGCTCTCATCGGCGAAGAATGGCCCACAACTAGGTCTCCCCAATCAAGGGTTCGAGCAACCAAGTGAGCACACCCTTTTTTATACACTAAGGTACATGCCAATGAGCTATGGTGTGTGACAGACTGTCAAATGGATTTCCTGTTGTAGATTCCCCAGAGGGAAGGTGGAGCGAGGCTCACTTAAATACCCAAGCCTCTTAGGCTCTTAACGCTTGGTATCAGGAATAAACAACGAGTCCTCCAAATTAGTCTCACAATAGGCTACGAGTAGATGGCTATCTAGGTGCCTTCACAGCTTTTCCTTCTAGAAAGGTAGTGAGTGAATGAAGACACCAAACCATTACCTAGCCTCAAAATGCCTTTGATCACAACCCCCATTTCACACATTTGTAGACACGGTTAATTAAAGCATAAACCTATACATTACAAGGCAATATTTCGGGGCCGATTCTCTATCCCCAGTGGAGTCGCTAGACAGTGGGAACACAGCTACCTGGGCGACGCATGTTGTTCCTAGGCTCGCGTTCTAGTCGGGAATACGGAATAGCCACGGGGGACTAAACTGGAAAATAATGGAGTCGCCACCCAATGTGAACGGGACAAAGATTTAAGGCCGCACTCACCCCTCGCAAGGGAAGACCTCAAACAGTTGGGTTCGGAATGGTCCCTTACTTATGCAACTTGTAATGTAAAGATTTATGCAATAATCCAACCAAGCCTATGACATATATTTCCAAGTGCAACACAATCCTAGATTCACATGCTTAAAAGTATAGTTTACATCTAACATACATGAAACCAAATCTTATTGCCAAATTCACATGCTCAAAAGTAGGCCTTTGCAACAACAAGCACATAACGTCATAAGAATTCAATCATTCATGTAAATATAATCACAAACAGTCATGGTAACATTTGCGTGTAATGTAAAGGAAATCAAAATGACAACAAATAATATTGTAGGCGCATAACAGAAATAGACAACTTGAGAGGTAATACAAATGCATAGCGTACAAAGGGGGTAACCATATGCTAAGATGGACATGTCGTAATGTGATGCAAGAGGATCTGTTTACCGTGTACATTCGTGCAGCATTTGTAGACGTGTTGAACGGTAAACAGAAGGTTCTCGTTCGAGTAGCGTTCGTAAACGCGTTCGAACGGAAATGAAATAGAATGCTCACGTTCGTATGGCATTTGTGAACGCGTTCGAACGGAAATGAAATAGAATACTCACGTTCGTGTGGCGTTTGTGAAGCGTTCGAACGGAAATGAAACAGAATGCTCACGTTCATATGGCGTTCGTGAACGCGTTCGAACAGAAATAAGACCTGATGCATGACAAGGCAAAATACATGCGCGTTCGAGTTGCGTTCGTAAACGCATTCGAACGGGAACAGACCTGATGCATGAAATGGGACGTAATACATAAATGACGAATAGTACAATGCGAGGCGCGGTGAAGCATCGTGGTAAAGGGTTTTAACCTCTTCAATTAGAGGACCTCTCATCGCACTTACTAAGCCCATGCGCCCGATCGCATCATGCATACAAACAATTAAAAAATAATAATATTAAACGTAGTGTGTCCGATTGAGCGTATCTCGCATTCAACCGAACACACATCAATCGGTGCGGCAAAACATCGTGGTGAAGGGTTTTAACCCTTCCGATTAGGGGACCTTTCGTCCCACTTACTGAGCCCATGCACTCGATTATATCATACACAGATAAGCGATATACAAAATTTAAGTAACAAGAAATAGATAAACCAAAGCAACACTAAACAAGAGAAGGTGTCGTTTACTCAAGTGGTACGTGGAGTTGTATCCCAAGTACAGACCGCACTACCGTCCATTCGGATTCGGCTACGGAATTTACGTCTGGGTTTCCATCCTATATACCACAAGAGACGACACTCTTCCATTTCATTCAAGCCACAACATGCATCCATAAACGACTCTCATGCGAATAGAATTCAATAATGAAAGAAACGAATATAAACTAATGAAAAAGTGCCCTCAGGTCTAACCTTTTAAATCACCTCTCGGATGTACGGTACACGATCGTCGGAAGGGTGGATGCTTCACAACTCTTCCGGTTCACTGGTTTACTGTTCTCGTTCGTTGTCTTACTGTTTTGAGTCGTCGTTCTCCGTCTTTTGCTGCTATTTTCACTGTATTTCTGCTCGCCGTTGCTACTGTTTTGCTGCTGTATTTTAGTTACTGTTTTTGGAATGTTTTGGTTACTATTTTTGATAATTTAGGGTACTGTTTTGGTGTGTGTTTATGAGTGTTTGTGAGAGTAATATACGGCTGTTTCAGGGGGGATTACTGGTTGTTTTTAGGGTGCAGGTCAAGGCCGTGGATGGCGTGAGTTAGAGCGTGTATTAGGGAGAGTCCAGAGAGGGGTGGCTAGGTTAGGGGTTGTTGGAAATTATTTTCTTCTTTTTCTATAATGGGCGTGCAACCTAGGGGCGGAATGCCTTGGAGAGGTGTTGTTTATATAGAGAATGGCTAGGGCTTCACCTTGTC
The DNA here is from genome assembly GCA_019454045.1 of Zanthoxylum bungeanum. Classification (NCBI taxonomy): domain Eukaryota; kingdom Viridiplantae; phylum Streptophyta; class Magnoliopsida; order Sapindales; family Rutaceae; genus Zanthoxylum; species Zanthoxylum bungeanum. Next base: position 59,850 of record SKCR01029643.1, on the reverse strand, counting down.
TCACAAGGAAGGGATTTGGCATTAAAGGGAGGATTTGATTTGGTGTTGGACAAGGAAAGCAAGGGATTTGATTTGGTTTAGATTAGGGAGGTTGAATATTTAGTTTGTGTTGATTAGGCATACAATATTTTAAGTTAGGAATAATATATATTTGATTGGGAATATAATTGGTTGATTGATTTTAATTAGGCATGACATCTTTTTAGTTTGGTATGTGATTTTTAGATTTGTTTTGATTTCACCATGTGTTAAATATGTGTTTTAAGTGGGCTTGGGCGTGTGGGCCAAGGTTTGGGTGAATTGGGCTTGATGTGAGGCTAGCAGAAATACCAGAATTACCGACACCGTTCGAACGCCTCCTCGAACGCGACACGAACGCCCGCAATCTGTTTGACGTTCGAACGTACACACGAACGCAGAACGAATGAAAACAGTGAACCTTGTTTATTCTGAATTCCCCTTCCGATGTCTGTTTTCCATGACCTCCGTGACTTAAAAGGTAGTGTCTCCAAAATGAGACTTATCATAGGGACTTATGTGTAAAAATGTAGTGCTTATAGTCGCCCCCACTTTGATGGGATTTGTGTAATGTGTAACAGTGACAATCCTATCAAAGTTATGCAATGCATTTTCACTTACCTGGCTCGCCAGCTGCCACTTGACTTACCATGTGTTGAGTTGAGTTGATTTGGATGGTGAGGTGCTGCGACCCATGGTTCATTCCCGAACCGTGCTGTGATGTGGTCCATTCCTGAACTGTTGCTGTGAGATGGTCCATTCCCGAACCGTTACTGTAAGGTGGTCCATTCTCGAACCGTTACTATAAGGTGGTCCATTCTCGAACCGTTACTGTAAGGTGGTCCATTCCCGGACTATATCTGTGAGGTGGTTCATTCCCGAACCGTGACTGTGAGGTGGTTCATTTCCGAACCGTTCTCCCATTTTTGGAGTGCCATTCTCGGCCTGTTCATTCTTGAACTGTGTTCCATTCTTGGATTGCCATTCTCGGCTTGTTCATTCTTGAACTGTCTATTCCCGGACTATATCTCCATTCTCGGAGTGTCATTTCCGACTTGTTCATTCTTGAACTCTGCTCCATTCTTGGATTGCCATTCTCGGCTTGTTCATTCTTGAACTGTCCATTCCCGGACTATATCTCTATTCTCGGAGTGTCATTTCCGACTTGTTCATTCTTGAACTCTGCTCCATTCTTGGATTGCCATTCTCGGCTTGTTCATTCTTGAACTGTGTTTCCATTCTTGGAGTGCCATTCTCGGCATCTGTTGTGGTAGCGGTCCATTTCCGAACCGTGCTGTGCGAGAATATGGCTCATTTTTGAACCGTTATTTGTTGAGATGGCCTTTGTCGCGACAAACCTGCGAACACAAAACAAACATTGCATGTACGTGATATGTATGCATGTATATGTATCATATTCCGATAGGTTAGGCCTTCCTTGGTCCATTTCTGAACCGTGCTCCATTCTCAGAGTGCCATTTTCAGCGAGATGAGATAATGGTCCATTTCGAACCGTGCTCCATTTTCGGGGTGCCCTTTTCGGTGAGATGTGATAATGGTCCATTTCCGAACCGTTACTGATGAGAGATGGTCCATTTCCGAACCGTGTTGATAATGATGTGGTCCATTTCTGAACCTTGCTCCATTCTTGGAGTGCAATTCCCGGCTTGTTCATTCCCGAACTGTGTTTCCATTCTTGGAGTGACATTCCTGGCTTGTTCATTCCTGAACTCTGCTTCATTCTGGGATTGCCATTCTCGGCTTTGTTCATCCTTGAACTCTGTTCCATTCTTAGATCGCCATTCTTGGCCTGTTCATTCTTGAACTGTGTTTCCATTCTTGGAGTGCCATTCTCGGCGTGCTCATTCTCGAGCTGTCCATTCTCGGACTATATCTTCATTCTCGGAGTGCCATTCTCGGCAGGACTGATCTGATGTGATGCGGGCCTCGCCCCCAGAATGCCATACCCGACAAGACTGATACTGATGTCATATGAGGGCCTCGCCCCCAGAATGCCATACCCGGCAATGCTGATACTAATGTAATGTGGGCCTCGCCCCCAGAATGCCATACCCGGTAAGATTGATACTGATGCTAATGTGGGCCTCGCCCTAAACTGATGCTGATGTGGGCCTCGCCCTAAACTGATGCTGATGTGGGCCTCGGCCCTGGGATTCATTCCAAATTATGAAGACTTGGGCCTCGGCCCTGGGATTCATTCCAAATTCTGATGATACGGGCCTCGGCCCTGGGGTTCATTCCCTGATTCATTCCAAAATTATGACGATGTGGGCCTCGGCCCTAGGATTCATTCCTGGAGTCATTCCAAAATTCTGCTGACGTGGGCCTAAGCCCTGGGATTCATTCCCTAAAACTGATATTGACGTGGGCCTCGCCCCCAGACCGATACTAATGTAGGCCTTGGCCCTGGGACTCATCCCCAAACTGATACTGATATGGGCCTCGGCCCTGGGGCTCATCCTCAAATCTGATGTTGATGTTGTGGGCCTCGCCCCAAGCTGATACTGATATGGGCCTCGCCCCCATGCCAACTCTAATGTGGGCCTCACCTCACGCTGATACGGATATGGGCCTCACCCCAAACGGATACTGATATGGGCCTCGACCCCAAACTGAAACTGATGTGGGCCTCGCCCCAAGCTGATGTGGGTCTCGCCCCAAAATGATACTGACGTGGGACTCAACCTTGGGATTCATTCCCTAAAACTGATATTGACATGGGCCTCGCCCCCAGACTGATACTAATGTAGGCCTCGGCCCTGGGACTCATCCTCAAACTGATACTGATGTGGGGTCGCCCCCAACTGATACTGACATGGGCCTCGCCCCCAGACTGATATTGATATGGGCCTCGCCCCCAGACTGATATTAATATGGGCCTCGCCTCTGTGATTCATTTCTGAAACTGCTGACATGGGCCTCAACCCTGGGATTCATTCCAACACTCTGACGACGTGGCCTCGACACTGTGACTCATCCCCAAAACTACTACTCATATGTTGATGATTCTGGTTGTCTTGTCTTTTCCTTAACCCAACGGGAATCTTGGATGGCTTTTAAATCACAATGGTTAGCATGATGCATGTATGCATGGGGTGCATGAGATGCATATGATACAAGGAATATATCAACTCATTAAAATTCTCACACAAATCGGCCCATCATCATTTTAGAAGCTTTTGAGCTAACTGTCATAGGATTGAACCCGTCCCAGTTTAAATGGCCCAACGAGTTCATGTCTTATGGCAAAGAGCCCAACTAAATCCAAATGATAATATTCCGAACACAATCATAACATGGCCCATTGTTATTTAGAAGCCTTTTGGCCCAATCGTCATAAGGTATGTTCTTGTCCCAGTTTAAATGGCCCAACAAGCCCATATCTCATGACAAAAGATCCAGATGGATTCAAATAGCAATGTTCCCAAACATAAGCATACAAGGAAGATATTATAAACATAAAATAATAACTTCTACCGTGTGGCCCACAATCATTTCAGAAGCTTTGGGCCTAATTATCATAAGATACGAACCTGCCCCAGTTTAAATGGCCCAGCAAGTTCGCATTTTTGACAAAGAGTCCAATTCATCAAAATGATAATGGTCCTAAAGCACAAGGAAATATTTGTTATAGGCTATACAACCCGGTCTACGCATGGGTTCGTGGGAGTATGGATAAAGGCTCTCATCGACGAAGGATGGCCCACAACTAGGTCTCCCCAATCAAGGGTTCGAGCAACCAAGTGAGCACACCCTTTTTTATACACTAAGGTACGTGCCAATGAACTATGGTGTGTGACAGACTGTCAAATGGATTTCCCGTTGTAGATTCCCCAGAGGGAAGGTGGAGCGAGGCTCACTTAAATACCCAAGCCTCTTAGGCTCTTATCGCTTGGTGTCAGGAACAAACAACAAGTCCTCCAAATTAGTCCATCACAATAGGCTACGAGTAGATGGCTATCTAGGTGCCTTCACAGCTTTTCCTTCTAGAAAGGTAGTGAGTGAAGGAAGACACCAAACCATTACCTAGCCTCAAAATGCCTTTGATCACAACCCCCATTTCACACATTTGTAGACACGGTTAATTAAAGCATAAACCTATACATTACAAGGCATTTTGTAGACACGGAGAATAATGGAGTCGCCACCCGGTGTGAACCGGGACAAAGATTTAAGGCCGCACTCACCCCTCGCAAGGGAAGACCTCAAACCGTTGGGTTCGGAATGGTCCCTTACTTATGCAACTTGTAATTTAAATATTTATGCAATAATCCAACCAAGCCTATGACATATATTTCCAAGTGCAACACAATCCTAGATTCACATGCTTAAAAGTAGTTTACATCTAACATACATGAAACCAAATCTTATTGCCAAATTCACATGCTCAAAAGTAGGCCTTTGCAACAACAAGCACATAACGTCATAAGAATTCAATCATTCATGTAAATATAAACACAAACAGTCATGGTAACATTTGAGTGTAATGTAAAGGAAATCAAAATGACGACAAATAATATTATAGGCGCATAACAGAAATAGACAACTAGAGAGGTAATACAAATGCATAGCGTACAAAGGGGGTAACCATATGCTAAGATGGACATGTCGTAATGTGATGCAAGAGGATCTGTTTACCGCGTGCGTTCGTGCAGCGTTTGTAGATGCGTTCGAACGGTAAACAGAAGGTTCTCATTCGAGTAGCGTTCGTAAACACGTTCGAACGGAAATGAAATAGAATGCTCACGTTCGTATGGCGTTTGTGAACGCGTTCGAACGGAAATGAAACAGAATACTCACGTTCGTGTGGCGTTTTTGAATGCGTACGAACGGAAATGAAACAGAATGCTCACGTTCGTATGGCGTTCGTGAACGCGTTCGAACAGAAATAAGACCTGATGCATGACAAGGCAAAATACATATGTGTTCGAGTTGCGTTCGTAAACACGTTCGAACGGGAACAGACCTGATGCATGAAATGGGACGTAATACATAAATGACAAATAGTACAATGCGAGGCGCGGCGAAGCATCGTGGTAAAGGGTTTTAACCTCTTCAATTAGAGGACCTCTCATCGCACTTACTAAGCCCATGCGCCCGATCGCATCATGCATACAAACAATTAAAAACAATAATATTAAACGTAGTGTGTCCGATTGAGCGTATCTCGCATTCAACCGAACACACATCAATCGGTGCGGCAAAGCATCGTGGTGAAGGGTTTTAACCCTTCCGATTAGGGGACCTTTCATCGCACTTACTGAGCCCATGCACTCGATTATATCATACACAGATAAGCGACATATAGAATTTAAGTAACAAGAAATAGATAAACCAAAGCAACACTAAACAAGAGAAGGTGCCGTTTACTCAAGTGGTACGTGGAGTTGTATCCCAAGTACAGACTGCAGTACCGTCCATTCGGATTCGGCTACGGAATTTACGTCTGGGTTTCCATCCTATATACCACAAGAGACGACACTCTTCCATTTCATTCAAGCCACAACATGCATCCATAAACGACTCTCATGCGAATAGAACTCAATAATGAAAGAAACGAATATAAACTAATGAAAAAGTGCCCTCAGGTCTAACCTTTTAAATCACCTCTCGGATGTACGGTACACGTTCGTTATCTTACTGTTTTGAGTCGTCGTTCTCCGTCTTTTGCTGCTATTTTCGCTGTATTTCTGCTCGCCGTTGCTACTGTTTTGCTGCTGCTATTTTAGTTACTATTTTTGGGATGTTTTGGTTATTGTTTTTGATAATTTAGGGGACTGTTTTGGTGTGTGTTAGGAGTGTTTGTGAGGGTAATATGCGGCTGTTTCAGAGGGGGATTACTGGCTGTTTTTAGGGTGCAGGTCAAGGCCGTGGATGGCGTGAGTTAGGGCGTGTATTAGGGAGAGTCCAGAGAGGGGTGGCTAGGTTAGGGGTTGTTGGAAATCTTTTCTTCTTTTTCTATAATGGGGTGCACCTAGGGGCGGAATGCCTTGGAGAGGTGTTGTTTATATAGAGAATGGCTAGGGCTTCACCTTGTCTCACAAGGAAGGGATTGGCATTAAAGGGAGGATTTGATTTGGTGTTGGACAAGGAAGGAAAGCAAGGGATTTGAGTTTTTGGTTTCATTAGGGAGGTTGATATTTAGTTTGTGTGATTAGGCATACAATATTTAAGTTAGGAAAATATATATTTGATTTGGAATAAATTGGTTGATTGATTTTAATTAGCATGACATCTTTTTAGTTGGTATGTGATTTTTAGATTGTTTTGATTTCACCATGTGGTTAAATAGGTTTTAAGTGGGCTTGGGCGTTGTGTGGGCCAAGGGTTTGGCGGAATGGGCTTGATGTGAGTGTTGGGGTTGGTGCTCAGAGCGCCAATCCGGACCGTATTTATGTCTGATTCATGAATACAAACATCCCCTTATTCCATAATATTACTTATTTATGGTTGCACCTCTTGTTCTTATATACGTATTCGATCTTATTACGATTAGGTTGAAACTAAATGTGGTTTAGTGATATGTATATATTAGACAAAGGCCCGATAATATATAATGCAGTACACAGTTACAAAGTTAGTTTGTAATTGACATTGGGAAGTGTCACTGCTATATGTATATTATCAAACATAGTTCCTGGTCAAGATTTGCTAACACGGGTCGGTTAGTCAAATCCGTTGAGACCAGTACATGTCGTATATCGAGACTTGGTCCGATGGTTTATCCCAATGAACCATGAGTCTAGGGGACTCGTATAGACGTGTAGGTGTTTATAGTGGATAAACACTGAACGGCTCACCGAAGATTCTTAATGGATGGTACGCCAACGTCAATAAGAATCTTCTCGGGTTGAGTAGCATAGTGGTCCTTCGACTTGAGACACCACTGTGGATGTATGAGACATCCTCCACACTTAGATGGCAGTCACGTCACCGATCTATTTAGATCAGACCTCCGCCTGTTCGTTGGGTGTGGATCGATCCTCAGGATATCCTGTGTGTGTCAAGATAGGATCCGTCAGTTCTGTGTACAGAGCATAGGTAGTCCATATATTATTAGCAGTCTGTTAAATCTGTGGCCACAGTATACATCGGAAGTAAGTTCCGAGTGTTATTTAGAGATTGCTAATAGATACGTCGACGAGATAATACCTATAGAGATTTGACGTTACATCTATATCTCTGGGATTATCTGGATACCTGTGACGGAGGGATTATACGTATGCAATGACCTCGACCTGTATGATTCAGCTAGTTTATCCGTGATCGTCATAATCTACGGGTGGATAGATTATGGACATGAAATTGGATTTCGTGACGGATATACCTGAATCTAGAGAGTCTCAATAATGAAACATACTCGTAGAGCACTAGAGCAACATTTATGAATAATGATGATTATTTATAAATCGTTATCGTTAAACGAAAAATACATGCGAACGGGCCGAACCGTCATTTCCTAATTAATGTGTATTTGTATTTAATATATGATATTATTAAATACACATTAATAAATAGTCAAATAAAGGTATTTGACATATATCATCAATATATGTATTTGAGATATTTAAAGTAAATATAATACATATATTTGATATATTGTTAATTAATTATTTAATTATTTAATTGTTAAATGATTAATATAATTAAAATATAAATATATCACCAAATGATAAAGTTAGGAAATGATTATAAGTTTAATGTTGACTTTAACATTAAAGGAAAAGGTTGTCAAATTGATTTGACTTCTTTGATATTTGTTTAAAATGTTTTAAAATTAAAATATCATTTTTCTTTATTTTTTCTTAAATTTCGGCCATAACACTTAAATATAAGAGATATATTTTTCTTAGTTGCATTGTTGACTTTATTAAATATCTTTAAAGTTGTTTTTAGATATTTATGTCAAGTTGATCAATGTAAATCAATGAAGATGAAATTAATTTGTCTGTTTATTTTAGGCCAATTTCGGCCAAGCACAAACATAAGCAAGTATATATTGTTTTCATTTCATTTCATGTTAACCTAATACACTTTAAAGAAAACTCCATTAATGGAAGCAAAGGAAGCTTGTGAGAAAGAAAGAAGAAATCAAAGAAAGCTTGGATTTTAGTGAGTTTTTCCAACTTGCTATTAGAAAGGAAAATGTTCCTTAGGATCTAGGCTTTAACATATGATGTGTTCTTAGGTTATTTCTTTCTTTATTCTTGTGTTTTTGTTGATGGAAGTTTTGATGGAAGTGTGAGCATGTATGATGAAGGAAGGTTGTGACTATTGTAGTTATAAGCTTTCTTTTAAGGTTTTGGAAACCATGTTGCTAATCTAGAGTTGTTGACCCACTCTTAGATGACCTAGATTTGATCTTGAGTTGTTTCATTGTGTTGAGACTTTGATTGGATGGAAGAAAGATGATTGAAGTAATTGATTTAACCAATTTGGTCTAATTTGTCCAATTTGAAGAAATTGAAAAATTAGGGTTCATGACCAATTCCAAATTTGGGGTTTCATATATGTTGTGTATTTGGATGTGTATATGATGCATATAAAGTTTCATGTTCATTGGATTACATCTTGATGTGTTTTGATGCATGAAATGACAAAGTGCACAAATGGCCCCTTGGGTGCATTCGGCCTTGATGAGAAAAATTTGGGGATTTGGTTGCTTTTGGTGTTTTGATGTTTTGAACATGCTAAGTTCATCTTAGAAATGATTTAGAATCATTCAAAATTGATTAGATCAATTTCGGACTAAAATGGACAAAATACCATGTAAGGGTAATTGGTAAATTCACTTGAATATGATTCATTTGAAATTTTTTTCATAATTTGATTATTGGGCAATTAAATAAATATGTTTATTTAATTAATCCGAGAAAAAGTTTTGAAATCGGAAGATACGATCTCCGCCGCTTCCGCTGCGTTACCGGATTAGCCCCTAAAAACCCCTACAAAATGGTATCAGAGCGAGTCTGATTCTAGGCCTCCATAAATGATTAGCTTGTTTTATTCAATGTTTAATCATGTTTTCTTGACTTTATACATGCATGGTATAATCTAATTTGATTAGATTTAGGGTGTATGACACTTAATGGAATATCCCCGCTTAATAAGGTTTTAAAGTAACTAGTATTTGGAATACTTGTTTCTTGGTCCGTCTTGTCAATACGGTTTATAAATATCTTTTCGTTGACTACATCCGAGACCGTGCCTCTGCTGTGAGGATGTAGCTGATAGAAATTTATTTATGCCGAATGTATATTAGATACTAGATAAATTCAAGCGAAAGCGGAATCCTGAACGTGCCCTAGCTGTCAGGGTTACGCAAGTAACTTGAGTTTATCATTGACAAGTTTAACCTTGGTACGTCTCCTTGTGGGCCTGCCTTCGCAGCGACAACGAGAAACGGCCAGGACCGAACCTCGGAGTCACTAGTGAGTGATTGACAATTAGTTGTCTACCTGTGAATATACGTAGGCGAGACCGTGCCTCTGCTTGTGAGTCGAAATATATTCATGGGGTCCTCTTCCCATTATGGAATTCGATTTAATTATTGAATTCTCGTCTTTCCGTTGGGGATTACGGCATTACGTAAAAATAGTGGGAGGCACTGCTAAGTTTAAAATATTCCATAACTTAGGCAGTGTGTATTATTATGGAAATTGCCGCTTGTTTGTTTCCTTATTCTATGTTTATATAGAATTAAACTTTTATTTACTGCACACATATTTTGATATGTTATCTGACTAGACTCTTGGTTGCAGTTATTCTAGAATAGGTTCTAGATACTAATAGACTAGGATATTATTAGATTAGTCTAAACCATCGGGAACTGTTGTTCCGATTTTCTTGAAAAATAAAGATGGTTAATGACTTAGTTTCTAAGTCATGATAGATAATCTAGATAGATATCCCCTTTAGGATATAATACTTTAGAGACAATAGTTTCTTATGCAGTAAGAATTGACTTGAATTAGTTCATGTCTCGAGATTCTTGACTGGCATTAAAAGCCCTATTAGGTATTTGTTTATCTAGTAATGACGTTTCTAAGCTTTAATTACCTTTAGAGGTAATGTGTCTGACAATTTGCTAATCAGTTATTTACAATTGTTGTGAATAGTTGAATGCAAATAGTAAAGCTAAAGAAAGGAGATGCGTATATTTGTGTATAGAAAATATCGATTTTCACAATACTACAACAACTATAGGTATTGGATACCAGATCTCCCGTCTAGTTATTTGAAATATTGGTTAACGATTGTTTTGATATTTGATATCGGAACTTGCGACTATTGGATAGTCACTTGTTCTTTATAAACAATTGTTACATATTTTATAATAACTAGTAGTGTCATTGACGTAGAGATAAACATAAAGAGAAAATATTCGGTAAAGTAAATAATTTAGAACGGTGCTTTATGAATTTAATCACTTAAGCATTGGATGCTATTCCGTATGGTAAATGATGGTTTGATACTAGATCACACCACACATCCTTATCCATTTAATGAATATTGTATTCAGGAAAGTGATTAAGATCTCGTTTAACCAATGATTGTCATTGGACCACCAAATTTATTTAACTGATACATTGGATGTATGTAGTTTTATAAATAATAATTGCTTAAGGTAGTTTTCTTTATTTCGTAACTTAGTTGATGAATTGTCATAACTTAGTTACGTGTTTCTGAAGGAACACATATTGAAAGTCTTGAAAGTATCAAGTACTTTCAATCCGTTCTGATGAAACGTAGATTGAACATTTTTGACTTGTTCAAATATATTCAATCTAAAGGTTTTAGAGAATTCTATCCTCAAAATTCATAACATGTCTTTGAACTGTTCAAAGATCTTTGATACGATCAAACGTATGAATTTAAAGCAATTAGTTCTAAGGTTATTTAGTGAATATGATTCATATTCAATATTATTCTTCCACGATTCCATCTTGATGGAATTGAGTAGTGGGAGCAATCGAATCTTATATGATTTGATTCGTCTGATATTGAATGTTACCGAATTAGTTTCAATACTCTTGGGGTTATACTCCAGTAACACTAATTCATCTCTTTAATTAATGTTCCATTATTTTCTACAGTTGCATATATGATATGTATAGGTAGAAAATTTGAATCTTGAAAAGTTTGAGATTTCAATCTTTCTTTTATATAATAGTTATATAATGGAAATTACTTACACCTCGGAGGTATAAGTAAAAGTTTATCGTTTATTCTGTTTAATAGAATATTGTATTCTATTTAATAGAATATCTTTCCTACGATTCTAAGTAATAAAATCGTTTTATTACTTGGTGTGTAACATCATGATGTTAACTATTGTAGAAAAGACTTGACTTATTGAAGTCAAATGTGAGAATGATAAATTATAAATGGAACTATGTAATTAATAAGATGAAACAACCCTTATACATCTTCCGTACAAGTCCAATAGGATAACAGAATCATTCACGAGTATTTGATACTTAATGGTTCCGTTGTTTTCTTATTGAAGAAAAATTATCCTATGACTTTTAATGGAAGCGATATTTGATATCGATTCTGGAAGTTCACCATTGAACCTTAGATCTAAGATTGTTCATAGCTTACTACGATCAAGTTTTGAACTTGATTACGCTTTCATTATGAATTAGTTCATGATATGTGCTAATTGTTTGCACAACGGAAGCAATGTGAGCTTATTAAAGGTTTGACCTTTATAGTATGACAGTGAGAAAAGTTATACTCAGCAATCTATTGTAGATTCTGAGAAAACTTATCTCTAGTCACACTAATTGAACAATTAAAGATATATTGGTTAATGTTGATAATAAACTGTATATTTTAGCTAAAGAATGCAAAGTGGCGTTTTTGGATGACTTATTCAGATAAGAGATCAGTTGTGATTTCCTTATTTGAAGAGTTCATTCTGAAATGGCCCTAGAGTTTGTGTTCTGCTGAGATCGCAGTTTAGTGTGCTAGCTTATAGAGCCTATTGTAGACTCGGATAAGTCTTCCAGAAATATGTGTTCTCTATTTTTGATATCGTCAGATTGTCTGATCTTGTCAAAGTATAGAGAATACATATGTGATTAGAAGGGTTAGTGGGAGCGTACATATTACTTTCTAGTGTTATATATCCTAACGACATTATCATTATTATAGTAATAATGAGATGTTTGTGAGGTAAAAGATTTACCTAAGTCTTCTTTACTCCGTGATGAAAGCAGTGGGAGTAGTCTCTGTTATATTGATATAAAGTTTTATATATGATATGAAACTTGGAGACTTGTGAGATACTCCTATTAGTCGTACATTAGATATGATCTAATGAAGGACATAACAAGGCTATCTGTATGACAGTTAGTATAACTGTTCGACAGTTATTGTATGTCTTATATATAAGATTCATCTTTCGTAAAGGATGATTCCTTTTTCGAAAGAGATATTGATTAGAATGTCTAAACAATATTATGTATCATTTGATGATGACATAGTGAATACTTTATTATGTGCGATTATCGATGTCGATTTAATCGTAATTGTTACGAGTTATTTTGACATATTATAGACCATATGATGGATCTTGAAACACGTTCTTTGTGATCTTTGAGATATTAAGAACGAGTTTCTAATTCATGGAGAATATAGTCTGCAACCATTAGGGTCATATTAGTTTTGAGACTAATTATGACGTTAGACAGTCTACGTCATAAAGAGTCACAAAAGATGCAGTGGGAGTGTCACGAAGGATTCTACTATTTAGTGGAATCAAATGCAACTTTTGAAGTATTGACTTATGAAGTTGCATAGTGACCTTTTAAATTAGAAGTTTTTGAATTGTTATTGTGCTTGCGGTTGTCTTCATAGTATTTTGGATTTGATCCTTAAATACTTGGACAACTCAGTAGCTGTAGCACAATACTGATGTAGCATCAGAGTCATATTAATGTATAATCTAGATTCTACAAAATATGAATGATGCTGACTATGGGAAACGATGGAGTTTGTTTGACAAACTCAATATGTCATAGCGGACTTGTTTTTGTTGCCTACCTCTTAAGTACTGGGTGAGCTTTTGAGGCCATGTGCATACGATGCACATTGAGACGTGTATATGATACCGTGGATTGGCACTAGAGCAAGTGGGAGAAATTGTTGGGGTTGGTGCTCAGAGCGCCAATCCGGACGTATTTATGTCTGATTCATGAATACGAACATCCCCTTATTCCATAATATTACTTATTTATGGTTGCACCTCTTGTTCTTATATACGTATTCGATCTCTACGATTACGATTAGATTGAAACTAAATGTGGTTTAGTGATATGTATATATTAGACAAAGGCCCGATAATATATAATGCAGTACACAGTTACAAAGTTAGTTTGTAATTGACATTGGGAAGTGTCACTGCTATATGTTATTATCAAACATAGTTCCTGGTCAAGATTTGCTAACACGGGTCGGTTAGTCAAATCCGTTGAGACCAGTACATGTCGTATATCGAGACTTGGTCCGATGGTTTATCCCAATGAACCATGAGTCTAGGGAGACTCGTATAGACGTGTAGGTGTTTATAGTGGATAAACACTGAACGGCTCACCGAAGATTCTTAATGGATGGTACGCCAACGTCAATAAGAATCTTCTCGGGTTGAGTAGCATAGTGGTCCTTCGACTTGAGACACCACTGTGGATGTATGAGACATCCTCCACACTTAGATGGCAGTCACGTCACCGATCTATTTAGATCAGACCTCCGCCTGTTCGTTGGGTGTGGATCGATCCTCAGGATATCCTGTGTGTGTCAAGATAGGATCCGTCAGTTCTGTGTACAGAGCATAGGTAGTCCATATATTATTAGCAGTCTGTTAAATCTGTGGCCACAGTATACATCGGAAGTAAGTTCCGTGTTAGTTATTTAGAGATTGCTAATAGATACGTCGACGCGAGATAATACCTATAGAGATTTGACGTTTACATCTATATCTCTGGGATTATCTGGATACCTGTGACGGAGGGATTATACGTATAATGACCTCGACCTGTATGATTCAGCTAGTTTATCCGTGATCGTCATAATCTACGGGTGGATAGATTATGGACATGAAATTGGATTTCGTGACGGATATACCTGAATCTAGAGAGTCTCAATAATGAAACATACTCGTAGAGCACTAGAGCAACATTTATGAATAATGATGATTATTTATAAATCGTTTAATCGTTAAACGAAAAATACATGCGAACGGGCCGAACCGTCATTTCCTAATTAATGTGTATTTGTATTTAATATATGATATTATTAAATACACATTAATAAATAGTCAAATAAAGGTATTTGACATATATCATCAATATATGTATTTGAGATATTTAAAGTAATATAATACATATATTTGATATATTTGTATTTAATTAATTATTTAATTATTTAATTGTTAAATGATTAATATAATTAAAATATAAATATATCACCAAATGATAAAGTTAGGAAATGATTATAAGTGTTGCAATGTTGACTTTACATTAAAGGAAAAGGTTGTCAAATTGATTTGACTTCTTAAGATATTTGTTCAAAATGTTTAAAATTAAAATCTTTTTCTTTATTTTTCTCAAATTTCGGCCATAACACTAAATATAAGAGATATTTTTTCTTAGTTGCATTTGTTGACTTATTTAAATATCTTAAAGTGTTTTTAGATATTTATTCAAGTTGATCAAATGTAAATCAAATGAAATGATGAAATTAATTGTTTGTTTATTTTAAGGCCAATTTCGGCCAAGCAAAAACATAAGCAAGTATATATTGTTTTCATTTCATTTAAAATGTTAACCTAATACACTTTAAAGAAAACTCCATTAATGGAAGCAAAGGAAGCTTGTGAGAAGAAAGAAGAAAGAAATCAAAGAAAGCTTGGATTTTAGTGAGTTTTTCCAACTTGCTATTAGAAAGGAAAATGTTCCTTAGGATCTAGGCTTTAACATATGATGTTCTTAGGTTATTTCTTTCTTTATTCCTTGTGTTTTTGTTGATGGAAGTTTGAGGAAGTGTTGTGTGTGAGCATTATATGAAGGAAGTTGTGACTATTGTAGTTATAAGCTTTCTTTTAAGGTTTTGGAAACCATGTTGCTAATCTAGAGTTGTTGACCCACTCTTAGATGACCTAGATTTGATCTTGAGTTGTTTCATTGTGTTGAGACTTTGATTGGATGGAAGAAAGATGATTGAAGTAATTGATTTAACTAATTTGGTCTAATTTGTCCAATTTGAAGAAATTGAAAAATTAGGGTTCATGACCAATTCCAAATTTGGGGGTTTTCATATATGTTGTGTATTTGGATGTGTATATGATGCATATAAAGTTTCATGTTCATTGGATTACATCTTGATGTGTTTTGATGCATGAAATGACAAAGTGCACAAATGGCACCCCTTAGGGTGCATTCGGCCATGATGAAGAAATTTGGGGATTTGGTTGCTTTTGGTGTTTTGATGTTTTGAACATGCTAAGTTCATCTTAGAAATGATTTAGAATCATTCAAAATTGATTGATCAATTTCGGACTAAAATGGACAAAATACCATATAAGGGTAATTTGGTAAATTCACTTGAATATGATTCATTTGAATTTTGTTTCATAATTGATTATTGGGAATTAAATAAATATGTTTATTTAATTAATCCAAGAAAAAGTTTTGAAATCGGAAGATTCGATCTTCCGCCGCTTCCGCTGCGTTACCGGATTAGCCCCTAAAAACCCCTACAGTGAGGCTAGCAGTAATAGCAGAATTAACGGGACGCGACACCATTTGAACGCTAATCGAACGCGGCACGAATGCCCGCAATCCGTTTGACGGTCGAACGATACACACGAAACGCAGAACGAATGGAAACAGGAACTTGTTATTCTGAATTTTCCCTTCCGATGTCAGTTTCCGTGACCTCCTGTGACTTAAAAGGTATAGTGTCTCCAAAATGAGATATCATAGGGACTTTATGTGTAAAAATGCAGTGCCTACACCCTGTAAGCCCAATTTACAACTTACAAGCCCAATTTCCAAAATGGCCCAATTATTAATTACCAAATTCCAAATTTATAACTTAATTAACCAAAAGGTATTGTCATAATTAATTACCCAAATTAACATTCCAAAACATCAATTAGCTAATTAATTATGCTCATTAACATCAAAAAAATGTCCAACACATTTTAATCAAAAATCAAACCCATTTCATGCTAACTACCTCGGCAATGGTAGGGATTTCTTTGTCCGATTCGGTTTTAATCCAATCAATCCAATTAACCATTACCCAATTGATTTCAAGTCATCCAATGAATCAAAAATCAAAAATACCAAGACATTTAGGGCTCTATATTATTCGGCCAAGCCAACCAAAAGGGGAAAAATTTATCCAATCAAAATTTCATGAAATTGATCCAATCCAACTTCAATTAAACATCATTCAAGCATACTCAATCAAAGAATTTTATAAAATCATGCTCAAATTCAATTTACCCAATTTTAACCCTAAGTTCAAGTTTCATGCTCAAACTCGCTCTGATACCATTGTTGGGTTTCTACGGTCTAATCGGGATCAATTTAAGCAATGAAACAACATGTGAATACATCAAGGAAGTTGCAGAATACTTACAATGATCGGTTGAGCGATGCGAGGAACAACAAAACTTCAAGCTTTTCTCCTCCAAGGCTCACGGCAGTGACTAGTTTTGAGCTCCTCAAATTCGGCCATCTCCAAGTTCCAAGCTCCAAGCTTTCGAATGGTCATTCTAAGCTCACGGGTGCGGTTCCCTATCACCTTCGCAAGACTCTTTTGTGTGCTAGCACTCTGATTTTGCAACAAAATCTGCACTATGCTTCTTCCATGCTCACGGTTTTTGAAGAACTAAAGAAGAGAATAAATGGCCTCTAAGACCGAGAGAGATGAGAGGAGGGAGAGAATGAAAATGTTAAGTGTTTGGTTGTTGGAAATTAAGTGTATACAAAAAAAGAAAAGTCAAATACCAAATAAAATATTGATAAATGTCTTTCAAGCAATCAAAAGATTTCCAACAACTCACATCAATGACTCAATCAAGTGACTAGTTGTCACATCACTCAAAGTGACAAGTGATTTGACGCTTGATGTGACTAGTGGGCCGCACTTGAATTCGAAATGTGAGTGCGCCCGCAAACACTCCCAGGCTCGGGTTCGTTAATTCCGAATTAACAAATTTTCCGTTGCGACGTAATTAAATATTTATGCCTAGCAAAATCACTATTCAAGTCGCTAGCAAATTAATTCTAATTTAACTCGTTCGCCTGAATTAAATTCTAAATTTAATTCCGCGTCGAAATCCAATTTCGTTTAATATATCGAATATATTATTTTATCGATTAATTCCAAATTAATCGTATTCTCTCTTTGATTAATATTTTATCCCAGATAAAATATATTCGCAATTAATCCCAGATTAATTTTCTCTCTCATTTAATTAATCCCAGATTAATAAATTGTGAGTCATACGTCATCGGTGAATCTTCGGGAAGCGACCCATGAGATCCCCGGATATGTTGGCAGTAAATCTAGTCATCGGACTATCCGAACACGTATGTACTTAGTACTACGTTTTTACCGATTTACAAGACAAGGTTGGCTTCTAGCAAAGCGCCATGCCTACCCAATTCTCCAGAAATATCCTTACAGGAATATATTATTTATATCAGGTGTAGTATACGTAGTATTGCGTATCTCAATCTAGTATCGAATGTCACGTGCAAGGCCTGGGGCTGGAATTATGTCTTCCCCGTACGAAGCACATATCGGATCTCTGGTAACTAGTCCCTATAATCGGATAAACATGACCTAGTCATTTTATCTCGATGACTGCAGTACATAAGAGAACCAGTTCCGTATCCTACGTGATCATCATCTCCACTATGACTGGAGTGATACTTCCATCTCGACATCACACCCAATACACTACGATTCTCAATATACCCAGAAGAGGCGTACACAGAACTTGTTAAAGCCCTGGACGACCAATACCAAAGTACATTATTTATCGTAAGTATTAGCGGTGCAAGTCTCAGGTTAAGACCAAATACATCTACCCTGATTCGGACTTCCATAGACACATAGTCATACTACCAATGGAATTCTGAGGGGTCTATCCAGAGCGAAGCTATTTCCCGTACCATCGGTAAAACACAACCTCCTACTACACTTGCATGAGTATCCTATACCCAAATATATGAGAACAATGTCGTTATGCCCTCACAAAGCGCACAAGTGTAATACTAGTCTTTTCCGTATTATCGATGTCCAATCTCGATAATACTCTGACTAGGGATATTTAATGATTAAACCTTTATGGATTAATACTGTCTCATATCATCTCAATCCAAGAACTAATTATATGGACCTTTCATCATTTATACATCTTGGTGATCTAATCACAAATGATAAAAGAGCCATTTCCTTTGTCACATAGTGATGTTATGGGTCATAACTGTCCAACAACATCGTGACGCCATTCTTTATTGCGGGAAGCACTTCCAGCTCCGTGATGAACTTATTTATCTAGACTGCTTCTTTAGCAGCCTTAGATGCTGCAATATACTCGGCTTCAGTGGTGGAGTCCGTTGTAGTTGACTGCTTTCAGCTTTTCCAACTGACAGCACCGCCATTCAAAGTAAACAAATATCCTATTTGCGATCTGATGTCATCCCTATCGGTCTGAAAGCTCACATCACAGTAACCAATGCTTTTCATCTCATATAATACAAGAAATACAATAGCACTCCCACTAGTTTTCCTGTAAGCACAAGGCTCGTCTACATTTTTGATGAAGTCAAATTCTTTGATTGTCTCATCAAATCATATATTCCAACTTCTGGAGGCTTGCTTGAGTCCATAAATGGATCGTTTAAGCTTGCATACTTTATTATGATCATCCTTAGATGCAAACCCCTCAGGTTGTGTCATATAGACTTCCTCTACGAGGTTTCCATTAAGGAAAACTGTTTTGACATCCATCTGCCAAATATCATAATCAAAGTGTGCAGCTAGTGCTAGTAAAATTCGAATGGACTTTATCATTGCAACATGTGATAAGGTTTCGTCATAGTCAATTCCTTGGATTTTTCTATAACCTTTCGCCACCAACCTAGCCTTATAGGTTTGGATGTTGCCTTCTGCATCAGTTTTACGCTTGTAAATCCACTTGCAGCCTATAGGTTTTATCCCTTCAGATGCATCTACCAAGTCCCAAACTTGATTCTGATACATAGAGTCTATTTTGGATTTCATGGCCTCAACCCACTTGACTGAATCAATGTCACGCATTGCTTCGTCATAACTGGTGGGATCGTCATTATCAATGACCTGATCATGTTCCTCATCAATATGGAAGCCATATCTTTCAGGTTCATGTCTTTCCCTACCATACCTTCTGAGTTCATAACCTTGTGGTTGTTCCGTCACTGCCCTTTTGAGGGGCCTGGGGTTTAGTTCTATGTTAGTTTGTTCTTCTCGTACCTCATCGAGGTCAAGTCTACTCCCACTATATATCTCGAGAATGAATTCATTCTCTAGAAATTTAACATTTCATGAGACAAATGTTCTTTGTTCATTTGGGACGTAGAACACGTATGCTCTTGAGTTCAAGGCATGTCCTACAAACTTACATTTAACTTCCCTATCATCCAAATTGTATGTTTGTGTGAGCTTGACATATGCGTCACATCCCCAAACTGTTAGATAACTAATACTAGGACGTTTCCCAGACCATAACTCATATTGTGTTTGACTAATAGTCTTGGAAGGAACTTGGTTTAGTAGTAGTGTTGCAGTTTCTAAAGCAAGACCCCAAAATAAAATAGGTAGATCCGTGTTTGGCATCATTGATCGGACCATATCTAATAATGTCTGATTTCTCCTTTCGGAGACCCCATTATGTTGTGGAGTTCCCTGAGGAGTCCACTGGGAAATAATGCCATTTTCTCTCAAGTAATCTTGAAATTCGTTGCTTAAGTATTCACCACCTCGGTCAGACCTTAATGACTTAATACTTTTATTAAGGTGGTTTTCTACTTCAGCCTTGAAGTCTTTGAATTTCTCAAATGCTTCATATTTGTACCGCATAAGGTACACATACCAATATCGCGAATGATCATCGATAAAGGTAATGAAGTAGGAGAATTCATCTCTAGCGGTAACTGACATTGGTCCACATACATCAGAGTGTATGAGTTCTAATGTCTCCGCTGCACGCTGTCCTTTACCTTTGAACGGTAATTTGATCATTTTACCAAGTAAACAAGACTCACAAGTTCCATAAGGTTTATATTTGAAGGGTTTGAAATACCCATCCTTATGTAGCTTAGTTAATCTTGTTTCATTGATATGACCTAAGTGACTGTGCCATAGATGTGATTCATTGAGATTATTCGAGTTAATGTTGTATATATTAGAGGTTGAACATTCTTTATTAGTTTGTAAGACATAGTTACCATTATTCAAAATACCATCTCCATATTTTATTTCATTGAAATAAATAGAACATTCATTACAACTTATTAGGCATGAAAAGCCTTTATTACATAAAGAAGAAATTGAAATGATGTTCTTTACTAGAGAAGGTACATAAACATAATCTTCTAAGTCTAAAACTAAACCATTCGTCAGAACTAATGAATAAGTCATCACGCACAATACAGCCAGTTTTGCTTCATTACCCATGCGTAAGTCAACCTCCCCATGACGGAGTCTCCTACTGTTTCTCAGGCCCAACACATTGTTACACAAGTGAGTCCCACAACCAGTATCAAGCACCCAAGTAGAAGGTTCAGAGTTTTGAGAATATAGTTCAATCATATACAACATACCTGAAGCATTGGGCTTCTTGGCCTCTTGGGCTTCCCTAGCTTCCTTGGCTTTCAAGGATATGCAGTCTTTCTTCCAATGATCATTCTTTCCACAAAAGAAACATTTCTCCTTTCCCTTTTTCTTCTCCACCTTACCATTGGGCTTTAGGCGATCTGGAGCCTTGGCCTTGCCCTTGTTTTTCTTTTGGCCTCGTGGCTTCAGGTCCGTACCCGTAAGCATGATGGAGGTTTTAAGCTTCGGTTTCAAGTCTTTCTCTGCTTGTTTTATCAGATTGTACAATTCTGCTAAAGTAGCTTCTTTATCAGACAGATGAAACTGTATAATAAAGTTAGAGAATTCTTTTGGTAAGAACTGAAGAATCAAATCGTGACCTATCTCCTGATCCATGATGAACCTGAGGTTGGCCAATTTTTCAATGTGGCCATTCATCTTAAGCACATGTCCACTAACAGATCCTTCCTTATACCTTGTTTGGAATAAGGCACATGACATTTGGAATCTCACGGTATGAACGGAAGTTGCATACAACTCCTTCAAGTGAAAGATGATGGTTTGAGCATCCATATCTTCGGGAGCTTTCTGAAGTTCATCCGACATAGAGCCAAGCATTATGCAAACTGCTTGCTCATCATCATCGACGTGTTTCTTCCAAGCATCAAATGTATCTTGGTCAGCATCTTCTGCGGGTTCAGGGGGAAATGGTCTTTCAAGAACATAGAAAATATTTTCTTGTCGTAGTCAATTTTAAGGTTTCTAAACCAGTCATTGTAGTTGTCTCCTTTGAGCTTATGCTCATCAAGGATTGAACGAAGTGATACTCTGTTTGCCATTTGAATGTTTGTGAAATATTTTAACCCACCTGTTTAAGAGAAAATGTTAAAATTAGGAATATGTTTTCATTAATGTTTCATAATAAAATGGGCTTTTAATATTATGAAGTTGCTCACACTCAATAGTTTTAAAATTTTAAGCAAATCACATCAATCCCAATATGATGGATTTTTTATGGGCAAGGATCTCATTATCATCATTTTATAACTCTGACTAGGGCCGGTCGTTATAAAATACGATAATTAGGTTGGTTCCCAACCAATTATGATATAAATCACAATTCCTTGATCATTTGGTTGGGCAATCAAACATGCCATAGCTTATGCTAGTCCTTGTGGACACCTAATCTTTGCCACTAAGTTATAAGACCACGCCTAAGGGTTGCTGCGTCTTATGACTCAGAAAAGTCAAACCATTGTCAATAGTATGATTTAGGGACAAATTGGTATTGGTCAGTCTGGTAAAGCCTAGTCCTGCCAATACGATTTAAGCCCTTTGGGTCTATACTTTACAATGGGAGGAAAATTTTAGACTTAAATTATTATTAAGGATTTTAGCAAGTTTAAGTCAATAACTGTCAAATGGATTCCTCCATTGAAAATTCCCCAGAGGGAGGGTGGAGCGAACTCTCTTAAATACCCTTACCTCTTAGGCTCTTATTGCCTTGGTGACAGGAATAAACAATAGATCCTCCAAATTAGTCCAACACTTTAAATATGCTTTAAGGTAAGCTTTGAGTAAATGATTATCTAAATGTCTTCACAGCTTTTCCTTTTGGCTATAAAAAGGTAGTGAGTGAAGGAAGACACCAAATCATTATCTAACTCTAGTAATACCTTTGGTTAAATTAACTTTAGTTTGGAAAGTTTTATTAACCCCTTGGTCCCAACTCACTTGTATCTTTTATAACGTCTTTTATTATAAACAAGTGATTTATATTTATTAGCCTTAAAGGTAATAAATCTCTAAGTTCATCACGGAATAATCACTTAACTAAGGGATAAGCAATACACTCTCTATTTCTTAGAAAGTCTCTAGATGCTTGCACCCTAAAATAATCATGCCAATTCTAATCATACATGGAATCATCAAGCATATGAGCTTTAATATGTTGGAATTATTATAGGCATTAAATAACTTTGATTAATATTTAATTATGATATTGCATTTTATTTTATTCAAATAAATTTACTATTCACGTTTTTATGTAGACGCGTGAAATTTAAATGCAATTTCACAATTCAAATCTTAACCAAATCATGAAAAACTTGTGCCTAAAATTACGTTTAGGGTGTTAGCTTTCCAACGAGCTTTTAAACACCCAATTTCGAGTTCAAACGAGTGAGAACTAATCAAAAAAAAATTGTGCTCTGATACCACTGTTGGGAAGCGGCCGCGAGTGCGCAGCGGAAAATTAAAATTATTATGCCGCTTTCCCTTTGTCCAATACCCATTTTTTTTTATTCTACAAGCCTAGGCATGTTACTATATATTATAAGCATAAAACTCATAAAACATGCAAAGAATATAAACCTAAACATGCTAACTATCATCAGAACTCTAATTAAAATAAAGAAAGAAAAAGACTTACTTGAACCGAAGACTCCTCCAGTCCTCCCTCCAATCTATAAGCTTTTCTCGAACTCAGCAAGCTCTTCCACGTTCCAAAGAGCCACCCAAGTGTGTGGCCTCCAAAGATACACACACCAAAGCCAAAACTCAACTGCAAGACTATGCCTCGAGTGCACTGGTATTTTGCCCTTGGTGCTAGCCTAGGCAAATACCTCAAAAATTTTAACTCGAGGTTCCTCTAGTCAATTAGACTTAAGGATCCTCAAAATCAGTGGCTTACTCTTAAACTTTAGAGTTGCTCACTTATATAAACCCAAGATATGAAAGGTTTTGGTATAAAGATTTGTGAAGAATTCTTTGGGTTTATATAGTGCTCCCAAGACAACAAAATTAATTAAGAATCTGATGTGGGATAAAAGCTAATTTAATCTTAGCCATTGGATCTTAATTTAGTGGTTTAATGAGATTATAAGACCCTAATAAGAGTTTGGGCCGAATTGGAATTCAAAACAAATAACAAAAAAAATTACTATTCACATTAATAGTAATTTTTTAAAATTTCAATTCCCAAAGTGCCCCCATTGTCATTCACCAATCCCTAAGCCACTATGGAACCTCATAAATGATCTGTTCAATAATTAAACACGTTGAACCATTTATGAACAATTTCTACAGCAATCATATATGCTGTTATATTTGTACTGTGCACTGTTAACTGTTGATTTCAACTTTGTTGTGTGTGACCTTTTGGGTTCCCCTCAAGTTGGACATGAAATGAATCGTGATAATTTAATTTAATATAAATTGTCCTCCGATCAGATGGTCGTTCGATTTCAATGACCAAGGTTGACATCTAGCGACATGCCAATGCCCCCAAATGAGAATAAAAGATATATTTACTGTATGCTATTTACTGTATGCTATTTACATATGATACGGTCTCTCGCCTCACTGTATCCCCACTTATTGACCTAGGGTACGGAGAGTGTCTACCCATATGGTCAAAGGTATGATGTTGATAGTGTCATGAATCGTGCTAACCCAAGAATCTCACATGATTCTTCCTCTGTGGCCACAGTCTCAAGCACTGATCACACATATCAACCCGCGAACTGGAATACTACTCTTATAAGAAAATATCATCTGAGAGAGTGGCGGTTCTCTGTTGTATCTTTACAAAATTCATGTGTTTCAACAAATGACCCAATCATACCCTTATGACCGGATCTTTTGAACCGGGAAAAGAGAATGTCAAAGTTATTTGATCCACACATACGATTGTAACGACCTTAAGTGTAAGGACTAGTCATATAATCGATACATGAAATTTCTCACAGACACATGGGATAAACACTCCATATGAAAACTTTCGGTGGTCAGTTTGATGGACACGAGCAACTCATGCATCCATGTGATACACCAAGCGGACGGATCTCCGCTAGTAGCCTATGAGATCGACTACCCCACTTAAGGGTGGATCATATCATCATGCTAGTCTCTCCGCTTTGTGAACGCCCAGATTATTCACAAAACTATGACTATGAACATTTAAGAGTAATGATTCTCATAAGGCGTGGAAGCCACCATCTTATTACTCCAAGAGCTTTATTACAGTGTTGATGATTCATATAAGTTATGTAAGAGACGTATAATAAAAATTTCCATTTTATTAATTAATGAAAATATTACAAATACATGTACATATAGCCCATCCACAAGTTGGGTATAGGGCATATCCCTAACAATCTCATCAGCTACCCATGCTGGGATTGTGGGTTTTGTTTATCTATAAATCTGGTACTCTCGTGTTTACTAGTGTCGGCTTCCACACTAAGATACTTCTACTAGGTACTATCTGAATTGCCTCTTTTTTCAACTTTACTCTTGATTTGCTTCCCAACTATCGACGATACTACCTCTTATCATGAACCTTCTATATAATCATGCTTTTTAAATACTTCATCATGTTACTTTTATACTCCTGCCTTCCAGTTTCTATTGTTTAACCCTCTTAAGTCATTACATTTTTCTCAAAATTCTAATATACTCTATTTGTTATTCCTTTTTATGAAGTCTACTCCGCTACTTAGATTTTCTTTTTATCTTAGTTCTTTGAACTCCCTATATCTTTACTCCACCGGGAACTCCATAAACTTTGATTACTTAGGACATCTCCACTATATTTTCTTAGTTTGGGTGCTACTCTCTTCTAGGTCCTCTTTCCCAATACTATGAGACTGTTATGAGTTATATATTATATTTCCGAGAGTCGCTCTCTCTAATTCCTTCGTACTTTAAGTCTTTACTCCCTTAAGGATTTCCAATTCAATAATGGCTTCCAGATTTGGGCTCGACTTTTTATGACTCCGAACTATCATATCTCATGCTCTTTGTCTATATTCTTTTGAACTTCTTACATTTGGCTATCTAGCCATTTCTTGATTCGTTTATCATGTCAATTACACTCCTTTGCTAGTTCTTCTCCTTACTGGGCTCTGAGTTTAGGGGTGAATACTTGCTTCCCACTTTCGATTGGGTGCCTATATTCTTACTAAAGTAGGGGTTACTGGATGTAACATTTGCTATTTTTTCTGTCGAGACCTGAATCGACTACTTCATGTCTTAGGGTTCCATAATTTTTATCATCCATTCTGTGGTCTCCATTTACATTGTTGTCTTTACGTTATGCTACATATATCACCATAAGTACTGAATTCTCTTGTCACTTTCTATTCCATTCTTATTGTTTTCATATTTTATCTCTTGGCTCTAAACCATGTTACAGAGGCTAATGATGGTTCGTTCTTCTGGCTACATTCCTATATCTCTGTTCTCTACTCTAATTACACGTTACAACTTTACCATCTGATCTTCCTGTCTGCACTGGTATTTTTTTGTTAAGTTTTGAGTGTTTCTCATCTCATAAGTATGTTCTTTTGACATCACGGGGACTTCTACTGGTATTTGCCTAATCTATAGGTTTCTCACAGGTACTACTACGTATCCCTTATTGACTTGGGACAGGTTCTTTCTTTTCTATCCCTTAAATCCTCCTTAGTTATTCCATGGGTGGTCTGTCATTTAATGTTTTTTGTTTCTAACTTAGGTTAAATTTTCATCGAATTTCCTTACGGTTATCTTCATCTAGGCTAGTATAGAGTGGGGCAGGAATTTATATCTTAATAAGACTTTGTATCCTGACATAGTCTATTACTAATGTAAGGTAGGTATAAGATAGACTTCGTCAGGGCCGTTTTTTTTACTGGTATTGCTGAAAGATGAGGATCTAGATTGATTAGGACTTTATCTATCGGATTCTTGTTGGACAATTATGACCCATAGCATCACTATTTTGTAAAGTACATGGTGTTCTTGTACAAAATTAACA
The DNA here is from genome assembly GCA_019454045.1 of Zanthoxylum bungeanum. Classification (NCBI taxonomy): domain Eukaryota; kingdom Viridiplantae; phylum Streptophyta; class Magnoliopsida; order Sapindales; family Rutaceae; genus Zanthoxylum; species Zanthoxylum bungeanum. The sequence continues at coordinate 33,131 of SKCR01029643.1, read as the reverse complement.
ATGTGACAAAGGAAATTGCTCTTTTATCATTTTGTAATTAGATTACTCAGATATATAAATGATAAAAGTCCATATGATTAGTACCGGATTAATAAGATATGAGACAATATTAATCCACGAAAGGTTTAATCATTAAATATCCCTAGTAGTAGTATTATCGAGACTGGACATCGATAATGCGGAATAGGCTAGTATTGCACTTGTGCGCGTTATGGAAGCTTAACGGCATAGTTCTTATATATTTAAGTATTGGAAACTTATGCAAATGTGATAGGAGGTTCTGTTTGCCGATGGTACGAGAACAGCTTCGCTCTGGATAGACCCCTCGGAATCCCATTGGTAGTATGACTATATGTCTATGGGAATCTGAATCAGGGTAGGTGTATTTGGTATTAACCTGAGACTTACATCGCTAATACTTGCAACAATCAGTATACTTTGGTTTTGGTTGTCTGAGGCTTTAACAGGTTCTCTGTATGCCTCTTCTGGGTATACTGAGAATCGTAGTGTATTGGGTGTGATGTCAAGATGGAAGTATCACTTCAGTTATATGGAGATGATGATCACGTAGGATACGAAACTAGTACTCTTAAGTACTGCAGTCATCGGGATAATATGACTAGGTCATGATTATCCGATTATAGAGACTAGTTGCCTATGATCTGATATATGCTTCGTATGGGGCAGACACAATTCCAGCCCTAGGCCTAGCATGTCACAACTGATACTGGATCGTAATACGTAATACACTGTATAATACGTCTGATAAAGATTATATATTCCTTTAAAGAATATTTTTGGAGAATTGGGTAGGCATGGTGCTTTGCTAGAAGCCAACCATGTCTTGTAAATCGGTAAGAACGTCATACCGGGTACGCACGTGTTCGGATAGTCCGACGACAAGATTTACTGCCAACATATCCAGGGATCTCTTGGATCGCTTCCCGAAGATTCACCGATGACATTTGACTCGAACAGAATTAATCTAGGATTAATTATGAGAGAGAAAATTAATCTAGGATTAATTACGGTAAGAATTAATCTGGGATTAATTGCCAAAGAGAAAATTAATCTGGGATTAATTCGACTAGAAGAGAGAACGCGATTAATTTGGAATTAATCGGTAAAATAAATTTAATAGTTAAATTAGATTTTTCTATTTAATTTATTTAATTGGGCTAAAATAATATATCGGATATATTAATTGAAATTGGATTTCAATATAGAATTAAAATTGGATTTTAATTCTAACGAACGAATTAATTTGGAATTAATTCGCAAGCGACTTTCCGTAATAATTTTACTGGGGATTATTATTTAATTAAATTAGATTTAATTACCTAGCAACGGAAAATTCGTTTAGTCGGATTAAACGAACCGGGCCCAAAGTGTGTTGTGTAAGCCAACTTGAATTTTGAATTCAAAGTGGTGGGACCCACTAACTTACATCAACTTGTCATAAGTGTGATGGAAGTTGTTGGATGTATTTATTAAATCTTTTAACACACAACACACACACTTTAAGTCAACACACTTTTGGATTAGTTGAAAAATATTCATCTCATTCTCTCTTTCATTTTTGGGCGTGACCTTGCTTCTCTCCAAGGGAAAGTTTCTTCAAAATTTCTACTTGCTAGCATATTAAGGAATCAAAAAAAGGTGATAGGGAAACTCATCGTTGAGTTTGGAACAACAAAGAAAGCTTGGAGCTTCCGAAATACAAAGAAAAGTCTTGAAACTCATCTGATCAATGTGAGTATTTCCGCAACTCTCTTTGATTTATTCACACAAATAATCTTATAGATCCTTGGCATGTTCTAGGAACACTAACAATGGTATCAGAGCATCCTAAGTTTGATTTGAAAATCTAAGGTTTATGGACTTTAATTTGGGTTTTTTGGCTTGGAGCTTGATTTACATAAATTGATTGTTTGGTTGAGTTTGGTTGATGATGAATTGGATTTGTCCATCTTTGAATTTGAGAAAAATTGATTGGATCAAAAATCCCCAAATTCGCTCACTTGGCCGAATTCACCCTAGTAATAGTTCATGGTGATTTTTTGAAAAATTAGCAATTATATGTGTTGTTGGCATGAAATGTATGTTAAAAGTTGATTTAATTAGATTGAAATCAAATTGCATGAACCCTAAGCATGTTATAGATTGAGTTTACTTCAATTTGTGTTGGACATGAATTGGAAATGTTGAGCATGATTAATTTGATTAATTAGTGTTTTGGAAACATTAGATTAGTTGATTAATTATGTTAATTACACTTGAATTGGATTAATATGTAATTTGGAATAATGTATTAATTTAATTGTTGTAATTGGGCTTAATGGGCTTGGTTGGGTCAAGTTTGGTTTTGGACAATTGGGCTGGATCCAATTGGGCCTAAAACCATTTCCATAAAGTCCAAATATGACAATTGGGCCTTTAAATAATTTAATTGGGCCTAATGGGCCTAAATTGATTTTTGGCATAGGGTGATTCCTATTTGGGCCTTGGCATTTTGGGTTTGATCCATTATGGCCAAAGCCCATGCCTAAAGAATTAATTGAAAGCCCATTGGACTTTAATTAAAATAGTATTGGATATTAATTGGGCCTTTGAGACCCATGAAGATTGGATTTGGAAAACAAGTCAAAAAAGCACTATTAAAAGTCTAATTATTTAATTTAGAAATTAAAAAAAAAATTAGTATTGAATACAAATTAAATTGGATTTAAAATTGTAGTTCGATATAATTCAAGAATACGTACTTTGAGTATTTATTCTTAAATGAGTTGGACTCGCGCAAATCAAATCGTTGTTTGAACATTGGATGATCATTAATTCAAAGATTAATTAATTGGATTAGATTGATTGAATAACATGCTTTGTGTGAATACTTGGATGTATTGTATGAATAATGTATATCATATGGATATTAGAAGGGTGAGGGTAATTTTGGAAATTGTTGTAATAAATTTAGAATTTATTAAATTGGACCTGCGTGTCCAGCCTATTATCTCTATTCTCATTGTATTTCTCTTCTCACCAATTCCCCTCAATGTAAATGAGGTTTCTTTAGAAGTATTATTTAATTGGGTAGAAATAAGAATAGTGCTAGCGGAAGAGAGGAAATGAAGAGATTTGTTCTAGGAACAAAGTTTGTTATATATCCATCCGCATATCATTATTAATTTATTTCGCGCCTTATTATACTTTTAGAATGCATGCTTAAGGGTGTATGATGAGACCTAATCAAATATAATAAATTGGTTGCCAATTTACGTGAAAAACCCTCATCAAATATTAAGCATTTTTCCATCCATTGAGTGGTTCTCTCTTAAGATCCAAGATTGGCATTGGTTAGTTGGCCAAAGCCAAGATCAATGTCCATCGCGGATGTGTTTGAACCACGAAAGCTTTGTTCTATATCGCATGTCTTGAGCGGTTGTGACTTGTTGGCTAAAGTCAATGTCACTTCTAGTTCATCGACGTGGATTACAAAGCTATCCCACTATCAATGGGTCACGCTTAACTGGAATCATTAAGTTTGTTGAGCCAAAGCCAAGGCTTAGTTGATTCAGAGGAAAAGGTTAGAAAATATATTGGATATATTTACATATATTGGATATATATTTCGGACTTGGATGTCCACCTACTGGATCTAGGAATTGGATGGGATCCAATTGATCTTAGAGATCTACCTAGTTAAGTTTCATACAACTTGTTGGCCAAAGTCAAGGTTGTGTGTTATTTAACGGGATCCTAACCCACTAGGAAACTAAGTTTCCCGAGTACTCCACAGAGGGTTAGAGGCTCGTTGAAAAATAGTGGGAGGCAAGTATTAAATTTGTAATTTCGTTTAGATACTTGCCAACACGCGTTCTTTTATTTTATTTATCGTTGTTATAAATATATTAGTTGGACAAATATTAAATATTGCTTTCTTTAAACAGTTAGACTTTACAAGACATTACTTCATTTGTAGTTGGTTATTTAGTTGGACTATACTAATCATTACATTTGAATGTAACCAATCATTTATAATTGATTATATAGTTGGACTATAGTAATCATTACATTTGATTGTACCCGAAATTATTGATTGGATAATTGGACTATAGCAATCAATATAGCTGAACGATTACCATAAAAGAACATAATCATAGGTGAAAATGTCTTTAACGACGTAAATTTTCATATTGGGAATTGAATCTCAGGATAGTCCTGGAAGCTGAGAAGTTACTCTATTTAATAGAGAAACATCTCACGCCTAAGCCCGGAGTTGACCAATTAGTAGAACATGAGCTTTAGAAGACTCATCGTGATGATAACTTTAGTGCTCAATCTGTCATGCTTGTCGCATTGACTCCTTAATTTCGTCATCAAAACTAAAGATTAGATCCTTATAGTATGATGTTGAAATTGAAGGATCTTCACAGATCTAATCTTAGATCTCAGAAGTATGAATTGCAAAAGAAGCTCTTTCACTCGCGTATGTCAGAAGGTACATCTGTCGAGCACTAGGTGTCGCAGATGATTGCTGACATCGAACAGCTAAGGTTAGCTGGGCATTACCTACGAGGCTGAGACTTCCATAGATTTGATCTTACAGTCTCTGCCCAAATGCTGGGGCGGGTTCATCATGAACCAAGAGAAAACTCTTGGAGAGTTAATGGCTATGCTCAATGAGGCGAAGCCAGAGCTTCCAAAAGGGCAAGAAGCGCAAGGCGTATCTTACTTCAACATCCCAGAAGGCCAAGACTTGGCTGAAGGCTTCTAAGGGTGTGAAGAAAAGGGCAAAGGCAAAATCGTCACAGTCTTCTGGGAAGACTAAGGACATATTCCAACATATCTGCCTAAACTGTGGCAAAGGGGGAAGTGTGACTGCCGTATGGACAAGGCAGACATGAAGGAAGTGAAGATGGGCAAGGCTCCGACTTCAGATATGTTTGTCATAAACAAATCCACTGTTAGTTTTGAAATTAGATTTTGATACTGGGTGTGGTACATACATATGTACTTATGTGTGGGATCTGCTGATTATCAGGAGACTAGCTTCAGTTGAGATCGACCTATGAGTCAGAAATGGGACGAGAGTCGCTGTTTTGGCTGTGGAAACCTAAGTTTTGGAACTACCTTTCGGGCATGTACTTAAATTAGGAAACTGTTATAATGTACCTAGTTTGACTAGAAATATTATCTCTGTATTTAATTAAACCCGTTGCGGGTATACCTTTATGTTCCAGAACACTGGGTGTTTTGTTTATAAAGATGATATTGAGACATACACATTAGATGTGAATAACAATATTCATATTTCGAATATAAATGAATCTCAATCATATAACATGACAAACAAAAAGCTCAAACTGAGTAAATCAGATGAGACTTATTTGTGGCATTGTTGTCTGGGACACATTAACAAGACTCGTATATCCACTCTTTTGAAGAATGGATATTATGGACTGATTTGATCCTAAATCATATGACGTCTACGAATCTTGTTTATTAGGCAAAGTGTCTTTGAGCGGTTAAGGTGTACATGCCACCGAGTGTTGGACAATTATGACCCATAGCATAACTATTTGTACAGAACATGGTATTGTTGTACAAATTTACTATGTGACAAAGGAAATTGCTCTTTTATCATTTGTAATTGGATTACCGGGATATATAAATGATAAAAGTCCATATGATTAATTCCGGATTAATAAGATATGAGACAGTATTAATCCACTAAGGTTTAATCATTAAAACATCTCTAGTCATAGTATTATCGAGATTGGACATCGATAATGCGGAATAGTCTAGTATTGCACTTATGCGCATTGTGAGAGCATAACGACATAGTTCTCATATATTTAAGTATTAGATACTTATGCAAGTGTGATAGGAGGTTGTGTTTACCAATGGTACGGAAACAGCTTCGCTCTGGATAGACCCATCGGAATTCCATTGGTAGTATGACTATGTGTCTATGGAAGTCCGAATCAGGGTAGGTGTATTTGGTCTTAACCTGAGACTTGCATCACTAATACTTGCGACAATCAATATACTTTTGTTTTAATCGTATAGGGCTTTAACAGGTTCTGTGTACGCCTCTTCTGGGTATATTGAGAATCGTAGTGTATTGGGTGTGATGTCAAGATGGAAGTATCACTTCAGTCATATGGAGAAGATGGTTACGTAGGATACGGAACTGGTACTCTTATATGCTGCAGCTATCGGGATAATATGACTAGGTCATGTTTATCCGATTGAAGAGACTAGTTACCAGAGTTCCGATATGTGCTTCGTACGGGGCAGACACAATTCCATCCCAAGGCCTAGCACGTGACATCAGATACTGGATCGAGATACGTAATACTACGTATACTACGCCTAATACAGATTACATATTCCTTTAAGAATATTTCTGGAGAATTTGGAAGGCACGGTGCTTTGCTAGAAGCCAACCATGTCTTGTAAATCGGTAAAAACGTAGTACTAGGTATGTACGTGTTCAGATAGTCCGACGACCGGATTTACTGCCAACATATCCAGGGATCTCATGGGTCGCTTCCCGAAGATTCACCGATGACGTTTGACTCGGATATAATTAATCTAGGATTAATTATAAGAGAGAGAAAATTAATTTAGGATTAATTAAGAAGATATTTTATCTGGGATAAAATATTATTTAAAGAGAGAGAGCGATTAATTTGGAATTAATCGATAAATTAATATATTCGATATATTAAGCGAAATTAGATTTCGACGCGGAATTAAAATTAGATTTTAATTTGGGCTAACGAATTGATTTAGAATTAATTCGCGAACGATGTGAATAGTAATTTTGCTAGGCATAATTATTTAATTAAATTTGATTTAATTACTTCACAATGGAAAATTCGTTAATTCGGAATTAGCGAACCCGAGCCCAGGAGTGTTTGCGGGCCCACTCGCATTTTGAATCAAGTAGGGCTCACAAGTCACGTCACGCGTCACATCATTAGTCATTCTTGTGATGGAAGTCACATCAACTTTGAGTGATGTGATGCTTGTCACTTTTGTGATTGATGGGAGTTGTTGGAAGACTTTAAAGCCTTGTACCACTTTTTGGAAAAGTGTAAGAAGTATTTGATTTTTGAAATCAAAAACCACACAACACATCTCTTCTCTCCCTCTCCCCTCCTCACGGCAACAAGCCATTTTTCTCCTTCTCCATTTTCTCTCATGGCCGAGAGTTACACAAGGGGACAAAGAAAATTTGTTACAAATTTTCAAGAGAGCTAGCACTCACAATGAGTCATTCAAAGGTGATAGGGAAACCTATTCATAAGCATGGAATCATTAACAAAGCTTGGAGCTTGATGAACACAACAAAGGGACCTTGGCCGAAACACAAAAGGAGGAAAAGCTTGGAGCATAAATTTTTGTTGTCTTCGCATCGTAAAAGCCGATCAAAGTGAGTATTTCCGCTACTTTACTTTGATGTATTCACACGTTTATATGCTTAATTTGATCTTGGTTTGACCTAGAAAACCCAACAATGGTATCAGAGTGGTTATTAAGCATGAAATTGGAATTAGGGTAAAATTTGGGTAAAATTGATTTGAGTATGATTTGATAAAATTGATTGATTGAGTATGCTTGAATGATGATAACTTGGAGTTATATGTAATCAATTTGATGAAATTGAATTGGATTATTTTTTCCCCAATTTTTTGGCTTGTTCGAAAATGTAGTATGCCCTAAAGTCATGGTAATTTTGTTTTTTGATCATTGGATGAGTTGAAAGACATGGGATAAATTGATTTAGGATTTAATTGGATTAAAATCGAAATCGGATTTATAAAACCCTAAATTGTCGTGAGCTTCAAAAGCATGGAAATGAATTGATTTTGATTCAATAATGTTGTTGGACATGTGTTGATGATGATTACCATGATTAATTATGTAAATTAATATTTTGGAAATGTTAATTTGAATAATTAATTATGGCTAATACACTTTAGTTAATTAAATTGTGAAATTTGGAATTTTGGAATTTAATTAGCTGGGCTAAATTTGGAATTGGGCTAATAAATTTGTATTTGGGCTTAATGGGCTTGGTTGGGCCAAGTTTGGTTTAGGTTAATTGGTTGGATCCAATTGGGCCTAAAACTATATCCATAAAGTCCAAATATAATTAATGGGCCTTTAAAATTTTAATTGGGCCTAATGGGCCTAAATTGATTTTTGGCAAAGGTGATTCCTTATTGGGATTTGGTTGCCAAAATCAATGCCTTATAAATTAATTGAAAGCCCATTGGACTTTAATTAAATTGACATTGGATGTTAATTGGGCTTTGAGACCCGTAATGATTAGATTTAGAATCTAAGTCGCAAAAGGCTCATTAATAAAGTGTAATTATTTAATTTGGAATTAAATAAAGAATTAGTATTGAATACAAATTAAATTGGATTTAATGTTGTAGTTTGATATAATTCGAGAATTCGTACTTTGAGTACTTATTCTTAAAACGAGTTTGACTCGCGCAAATCAAATCATTGATTGAACATTGGATGGTCATTATTTATTTCAGATTAATTAATTCGATTAGATTGATTGATAACATGCTTTGTGTGAATACATGGATGTGATGTATGAATAATGTATATCGGATGGATATTAGATGGGTGAGGGCAATTTTGGAAATTGTTGTAATAAATTTAGAATTTATTAAATTGGACCTGCGTATCCAGCCTATTACTCTTGACTCTTTGTATTTCTCTTCTCACCTATTCCCCTCAATGTAAATGAGGTTTCTTTAGAAGTGTTATGTAATTGGGTAGATGTAAGATTTGTGCTAGCGGGAGAGAGGAAGGGAGAGATTTGTTCTAGGAACAAGTTGTTTTAAATATCCATCTGCATATCATTATTAATTTATTTATGGCGCGTTATTATGCTTTTAGAATGCATGTTTAAGGGTGTATGATGAGACCTAATCAAAGATAATTAATTGGTTGCCAATTACGCGAAAAACCCTCAACAAATATTAAACGTTTTTCCTTCCATTGAATGATTCATTCTCAAGATCCAAGATTGGCACTGGTTTGTTGGCCAAAGTCAAGACCTTTGTCCATCGCGGATGTGATTGAATCATGAAGGCTTTTTCCATATCGCATGTCTTGTCCAAGTTGTGATTTGTTGGCCAAAGTCAAGATCAATTCTTGTCCATCGACATCGATTATGAAGCTTTCCAAGGTCAATGGGTCACGCTTAACTGGAATCACTAAGTTTGTTGTGCCAAAGCCAAGGCTTAGTTGATTCAGAGGAATAAGGTTAGGGAATATATCGGATTTTGGCACATATTAGATATATGTTTCGGACTTGGATGTCCACCTACTGGATCTAGGAATTGGATGAGATCCAATTGATCTTAGAGATCTACCTAGTTAAATATCATACAGCTTGTTGGCCAAAGTCAAGCTTGTGTGTTATTTAACGGGATCCTAGCCCACTAGGAAACAAGATTTCCCAAGTACTCACCAGAGGGTTAGAGGCTCGCCGAAAAATAGTGGGAGGGAAGTATTAAATTTGCAATTTCGTTTAGATACTTGCCAATACGCGCTCATTTCAATTTTTCGTCATTACTTATAAATATATTAGTTGGACTAATATTTAATCGTTGTTTTAAATTAAACAGTTGGACTGTATTCAAACTACTTCAATTATAGTTGAATATATAATTGGATTATAGTAATCAATATATTTGAATTTAACCAATCAAATTATTGTTGATTATATAGTTAGACTATAGTAATCATTATATTTAATAGTACCCGAAATCGTTGATTGGATAGTTGGACTATAGAAATCAAGATAATTGAGAGATTAGTGTTCAAAACATAATCCTGGGAGAAAATGTCATTAACCGGCTTTAATTTTCAGATTGGGAATAAAACCTCAGGATAGTCCTAGGAACTAAGAAGTTACTCTATTTGATAGAGAAACCTCTTGGGCCTGATCCCGGAGTTGAGCAAATAGTAGAACATGATCTGAAAGATTCATGTGATGATAACTTTAGTGCTCAATCCTTTATACTTGATGCAATGATATTTTAATTCTGTCGTCAATGCAATGACTATGTGTCTATGGAAGTCCGAAATCAGGGTAGGTGTATTTGGTCTTAACCTGAGACTTGCACCGCTAATACTTGCGACAATCAGTATACTTTGGTTTTAGGTCGTCCAGGGCTTTAACAGGTTCTGTGTACGCCTCTGCTGGGTATATTGAGAATCATAGTGTGTCGGGTGTGATGTCAAGACGGAAGTATCACTCTAGTCATATTGGAGATGATGGTCACGTAGGATACGAGACTCGTTCTCTGATATGCACAGCTATCGGGATATTATGACTAGGTCATGTTTATCCGATTATAGAGACTAGTTACCAGAGATCCGATATGTGATTCGTACGGGGCAGACATAATTCCAGCCAAAGGCCTAGCATGTGACATCCGATACTGGATCGAAATACGCAATACTATGTATACTACGCCTGATATAGATCACATATTCCTGTAAGGATATTTCTGGAGAATTGGGTAGGCATGGCGTTTTGCTAGAAGCCAACCTTGTCTTGTAAAACGGAATAAACATAGTACTAGGTACATACGTGTTCGGATAGTTCAACGACCGTATTTACTGCCAACATATCCGGGGATCACATGGGTCGCTTCCGGAAGATTCACCGATGACGTATGACTCGCACTTTATTAATCTGGGATTAATTAGATGAGAGAGAAAAAAATTAATCTGGGATTAATTAATGAGATATTTTATCTGGGATAAAATATCATTTAAAGAGAGAGAACGATTAATTTGGAATTAATCGATAAAATAATATATTCGATATATTATACGAAATTGGATTTCGACGCGGAATTGAAATTAGATTTTAATTCGGGCGAACGAGTTAATTTAGAATTAATTCGTTAGCGACGTGAATAGTGATTTTGCTAGGCATAATTATTTAATTGCGTCGCAACGGAAAATTCGTTAATTTGGAATTATCGAACCCGAGCCCGGGAGTGTTTGCGAGCGCATTCGCATTTCGAATTCGAGTACGGCACGCAAGTCACATCAAGCGTCAAATCACTAGTCGCATCAAGCGTCAAATCATTAGTCACTTTGAGTGATGTGACAATTTGTCACTTGAATGATTGATTGATGTAAAAAGTGATGTGAGTGGTTGATAGCATTTAATGCCATTTTGGACACAAATTTTGTGTTGACTTTTTGAAAGCTTTTTACAAAATTTGGTATATGTTTTTAATTGATTTTAGAAATCATTTTCAACTAACACAACTCTCTCTCTCTCACGCCTTTTGGGCATTTCTTCTTCTTCTCTTCACTGCTCACTGCCGAGAATGACTAAGGAGAAGATAAGGAATTTTGTGGCAAAATTCCTAAGTGCTAGCACACCATTTGAGTCTTGCGAAGGTGATAGGGAACCGCACATGTGAGCTTGGAATACACACACAAAGCTTGGAGCTTTATGGAGATCCATGGCCGATTCTTGGAGGAGCAAAACCATTGGACTGCCGTGACTTCCAAGGAGGCAGAAAAGAATTTTTTTTTTTGTCCCTCGCATCGCTCAACCGATCAATGTAAGTATTTCGCAACTTCTTCGTGTATTCACATGTTGTTTCTTGCTTGATAATCGATCCTCGGGACTTAGAGATTTCCCAACACGATCCAAGTATATACTTCAACTATTCATCTGATTCGTTCGGATCATACATCGTGGCGATGTGATGATCGAATAAATCGCATCAGATGATAATTTTGCAAATCCGCTTACGAAAGCTATTTGTCAGCAGAAGTTTGAGTGAACCGTACATAGTTCAAGTGTAGGACACTTGAGTGATTGGCTATAGGCCAAGTGGGAGATTGTTGGACAATTATGACCCATAGCATCACTATTTGTACAGAACATGGTGTTGTTGTATAAATTAACTATGTGACAAATGAAATTGCTCTTTTATCATTTGTAATTGGATTACCGGGATATATAAATGATAAAAGTCCATATGATTAGTTCCGGATTAATAAGATATCAGACAATATTAATCCACTAAGATTTAATCATTAAAACATCCCTAGTCGTAGTATTATCGAGGTTGGACATCGATAATGCGGAATAGACTAGTATTGCACGTGTGCGCATTGTGGGAGCATAACGGTATAGTTCTCATATATTAAGTATTGGATACTTATGCAAGTGTGATAGGAGGTTGTGTTTACCGATGGTACGGAAACAGCTTCGCTCTGGATAGACCCCTCAGAATTCCATTGGTAGTATGACTATGTGTCTATGAAAGTCCGAATCAGGTTAGGTGTATTTGGTCTTAACCTGAGACTTGCATCACTAATACTTGCGACAATCAATATACTTTGGTTTTGGTCGTCCGGGGCTTTAACAGGTTCTGTGTACGCCTCTTCTGAGTATATTGAGAATCGTAGTGTATTGGGTGTGATGTCAAGATGGAAGTATCACTTCAGTCATATAGAGATGACGGTCACGTAGGATACGGAACCGGTACTCTTATATGATGCAGCTATCGGGATAATATGACTAGGTCATGTTTATCCGATTATAGAGACTAGTTACCAGAGATCCGATATGTGCTTCGTACGGGGCAGACACAATTCCAGCCCCAGGCCTAGCATGTGACATCAGATACTGGATCGAGATACGCAATATTACGTATACTACGCCTGATACTGATTACATATTCCTTTAAGAATATTTCTGGAGAATTGGGAAGGCACGGTGCTTTGCTAGAAGCCAACAATGTCTTGTAAATCGGTAAAAACGTAGTAATAGGTACGTACGTGTTTGGAGAGTCTGACGACTGGATTTACTGCCAACATATCCACGGATCTCATGGGTCGCTTCCCGAAGATTCACTGATGACGTATGACTCGGATATAATTAATCTAGGATTAATTATATGAAAGAGAGAAATTAATCTATGATTAATTACAGAGATATTTTATCTGGGATAAATTATTATTTAAAGAGAGATAGCGATTAATTTGTAATTAATCGATAAATTAATATATTCGATATATTAAGCGAAATTAGATTTCAACGCGGAATTAAAATTAGATTTTAATTCGGGCTAACGAATTGATTTAGAATTAATTCACGAGCGACGTGAATAGTAATTTTGCTAGACATAATTATTTAATTAAATTTGATTTAATTACGTCGCAACGGAAAATTTGTTAATTCGGAATTTGCGAACCCGAGCCCGAGAGTGCTTGCGGGCCCACTCGCATTTTGAATCAAGTAGGGCCCACAAGTCACGTCACGCGTCACATCATTAGTCATTCACTCTACTATATCATAATTATTGATGACTTCAGCAGGAAAGCATGGGTTTACTTTCTAAAAAAATAAAAGTGATGTATTTATTATTTTTAAAAACTAGAAACCTTTGGTAGAAAATGAGACAGGTATGAAATTGAAGTGTGTAATATAAAATAATGAAGATGATTACATAGATGTGGTTTGAAAGAGTTTTGTGCTATAAATGGAATCAAAATGAAAAACGCCATTCCTGGAGTACATTATAGTAACATGGTGTAGCTGAACTCACAAATAGATTATTGAATGAGCATACTAGAAACATGAGATTACATGCTGGGTTGCCCAAAAAATTTTAGGCTGATGCAATCAACACAATAACTTATTTAATAAATCGATGACCCTCATTTCCGTTTAGCTTTAAATTATCTGGGGAGGTATGTAGTGCTAATGAAATTAAACTCTATTATTTAAAATATTTGGTTGCCTTTCATATGTACATATTGATAATGTTAGAATAAAACTTGATCCTAAAATCAAGAAATGCTTCTTTATTGACTATGGAGAATGGAGATGATGCTTTGATTTATAGATTTTAGGATGGAGAATATTGAAAAATTATCAAAAGCAGATAAGTCATATTTAATAAGAAGATTATGTACAAAGAAAACTCAAATGAGGTTTCAAAACCAAATGTAGCAGAAGATAAAGATTATGTTTATGTAATTTAGATGATATCTTTAAAATCAGTATACAGGACAAGGTTGAAGAAAATAAGGAAAATGAAGTGCCCGAGGTAGAATAAAATACTTCAGAACATTTCCTAAAATGAAGGTGTTGATTTCAATGACATATTTACTTTTATAGTGAAGCTGAATACAATTAGATTAGTATTGGGAATTGTGGCTGTAGGGGAATTACATTTTCAGCAATTAGATATTAAAACTGTATTTTTCATGGTGACTGAATGAAAATATCAATATGGTTCAACCAAAAGATTTTACAATACAAGGAAAGGAGAATTTAATTTGCAAGTTGGAAAAGAGCATGTATGGTTTGAAACATGTTCCACGATAGTGTTATACAAAGTTTGATAGTATTATGGGTACCATTGGTTTCACGAAATGTGAATCAGATCATTACAGCTATATGTAAATAAGCAATCCAAGAAAACATCACTGGGAGGCAATAAAGTGGATATTTCGTTATTTGAAGAAAACCATGGATACAACACTTTGATTCAAAAAGGCTGACATGAAGTTAAAAGGTTATATTGATGCAGACTTGGCTGGAGATATTGATAGCAAAACGAGTACTACTAGGTATATGTATCCATTGGGCAATAAGTTGGGGTTCTAATCTATAGAAGATTGTTACTTTATCTACTATTTAATCATAGTATGTCTCTATTACTGAGGCAAGTAAGGAGACTATATAGTTACAATGTATTTTGGGTGAATAGTGTATGAAGCAAGAGAATGAGATTCTACACAATGACAATCAGAGTGCTATTTTCTTAGCTAAAAATCCAACAAACAATTCGAGGCCCAAACACATAGATATCAAATACCATTTGATCCGATCTCAGATAGAATATGGTAAACTAGCACTTGAAATATTGATGGAGCAAAGAATCTAGCAGATATGTTGATAAAACCATTTTTTATTGAGAAACTAAAGTTGTGTGTCATTTCAGTGGGTATTCAAACTTGATGATTGATTAGATGAGTTGTTGCGGTATGGGAATATTGTTATGGATTTGATAAGAGGTTATAGAGTTTGAGAACTAGTCTTTTAAGTATGAGATTGTTATGTTGGTAGAGTTTGGTAGTACAAGGCCTAGTTCAGATCTGACTCGTTTTGCTCAGTGACATATTAGGAAATATTATGGATATTTTTTTAGATTTAGATTATGGAAAGGAGGGATACATCAATATACCTAGGGGTGTCAAAACGAATCAACGAATCGAATTCGTATCGAATCCTAAACGAATCGAATCAAAATATGATGGATTCGTATTCGATTCGTTTATTAAACGAATCCTAATATCAGGATTCGTATTCGATTCGTTTATTAAACGAATCGAATACGGATATTCGTTTATTCGTTTAGTCAATGATATTATTTAATAAAATAATTTATCACACTTGATTTACATTAATTCTTCATAAATATATACATATGAAATATGTAATTAATATATTTACTAAAAATATTTCACCAAATATTGAAAATATTACATTTTTCTATGATAATTAGTTATAATTTCTCGAATCTTAATTGAAAATTAACAAGAACTAGTAAATAAAAATAATTAAACGAATCATAAACGAATAAACGAATCAATGAGCTTAAATTCGTATTCGATTCGTTTAATAAACGAATCGAATCGAATTGACCCATTTATTAAACGAATCCATTTTTTCAAACCCGTATTCGCTTTAAAGCGAATCGAATCGAACGAATAAACGAATCCTGACCCAAATTGCCACCCCTAAATATACCCAGACAGTATTATTCACGCATATATTATACAAGTGTATGTTTGCCTTTTTCCGATTTGATGTAATTTTCGAAACTTTTTTATTATTTCTTTTAATATAATGAAAATGAAATAACTCTTTGGTTGTGGTTTAGTTTGGGACGAACCAAATAAATCGTATGTCATTTTATGATTGTTGTTTCATTTTCTACTTATTGGTTTAGCCTATATTCCTAACATCATATGTCCTACTGCTTAGAAACCCACAGATAGGGAGGCATCGGGGAGGACTCAATCAGGCTTTAAGGGACGACTCAAGGAGGCTATAGGGATACATCTAGGAGGGCAAGCGTGGCATGGTTTTTGTAGGTTTCTTCTCCCAAGTGGTGCTTCCTTATTAATCCTTCTTGAGGTGGAAGAGATGTCATGTGATGGACCTATGTGTTCTCCTTTTCAAGGACTTGTTCGTCCTTCCATTTTGAGACCCGCAGATCGGAAGCCTCATGGAGGACTTAAAGAGACTTTAGGGAGATGTTAAAGAGGCATGTCAGAGAACTTTTAGGAAGCCTTTTCATAATTTCCTCTCTTATGGAATACATGGCCTCCTTCAAGAATAATGATACAGACAAATATGGATTACACAAATTCAGCCACGGATACTAAAAAAAAGAACGCTGTTTTAATTAAAGTAACGTTGCTTTAATAGCATTTGTGGCTAAACTGTGTAATCTATTTATATTTGTATCATTTTCAAGACAGATCAAGCCACATATGTTATTAAAGCAACGTTGTTTTAATTAAAGTAACGTTGCTTTAATACATATGTGATTGGATCTGCATAATTCATTTGTGTCTATATCATTTTAATTCCTTCTATTGAACCCTAAAACTACCCACAAATAGTTATATACGGTGCATGATTGGACAAATGTCATAAAGCTTACTGGCGTAAAAATGGGACCAACAATGAAGTCATATCATGCAAGATTTACAATAAATTAGAAGTTTGATGAGGCACTTTTTTTTGTTTGTTAAATTAAAATATACGGAAATGAAGGGAAAACAGTTATGGCAAAGATGATTTGGTGACCGACCAAAGAAATTGTATGGTGAAATAATTGAAGATGAAGCTAAAATTGTCGACGTTGTTTGCTTAACATTAAATGCCATAAAATTAATAGGTTTAAATTGATCTTCACGTCGCATTTTTGGCAAGTGTGAAATGTTTGCTTCATTAGTCAAGATTTGCACATGAAAATGGGGTCATTGCAGCAGAGATTTTATACCGCAATTGTTGAATCTTTAAGCCACTCAATGCCTATAAGTGCAGGTTCATTTGAGAGAGCTTTGGTATCCCAAAATTTAGAGTTTGCATAGCATTTCATGTGAGCTCTTAGAGGGCCATTTTTTTTCTCTTTCACCGTATAAATTGAACCTTTGTGTTAATGAAAATCAATAAAAGTAAATTGTTATTGTTCTCTATACTAATCTTTTAATGCACCAATCATTTTTTAGCATATGGTATATGAGTAAGTTTTAGGTCTTTCGTTTGAATCCCTCTAAAAATGAATTAAATCCAAACAGTGAAACGGAGCGCCTATATTTGATCCAAATGACAAAGTTAAATAAAGCTTGTATGTGAGGAAAAATATTAAACGGAGCGCCTATGTTTTTTCCTAGTTGGTATAAATATAATGAAATTTGTGCGCACATAAACAAAGGAGTGATTTAATTAATTACCAGTAAAAAAATTACAATGCATTTGATTGAAGATTTTATCCCATTTTCTTTTCTCAATTCTCTATTATCATGTGCTTTCGAATTTAGAAATTCACGGACGATCTAAGGTGATCAAGTTGAATTTCTTTTACAGGTCAAACTTCAACCATTCGAAGATTAAATGGAATCAACATTCATACATTTAATTGAAGTGTGGAAGATGGGTTTAGCCCAATAATCTAAATTCTTGATTTGTATCAATAATGGCGGTGAGATTTGTTCGGTCATTGTATTTGAGCTTTAACTTTATCATTCAATATCTACTTGTGGTAATTCAAGTTGTGTTGTAAAGAAAACTTACATTTGTACTACTTTGTAGTCACATTGAAGATAAATTTAGATTCATTCCTAATCAAAAATGTAATCATAATATTTAGTTACAAGGTTTTAAGTTATTTTATTTTATGTTTAAGTGTTATGGCTCAAGTTTAATGTTATTTTAAAACTCATGTGCGTGAATGTCATTTATTTTATTATTGGGATTAGTTTAGTTATTCTAAATGAGATTTCATTATATTAGCCTTATTAGGTTTATTTTACGATACCTAGGCATAAACTCATTATATTTATAAAGTTTATGGTATCAAAAAAAAAAATTTGGTGTATGAATTGAGAGTATTTTCTCTTTAAGTTCTTGTAAAAACTACAAACTTATTAAAGGCATTACTGATTTTTGTGGAGTTTCAAACAACTTATCAAAAGCATTGTTATTTTTATGGCATTTCAAGCAATCATAGTTCTTAAAATTTTATTTCTCAAATGTTTCGATATTTTCAATATATTCTTGGTAATTCTTGGACAACAGTTTCAATCTTGTTGATGGTGTTTTCTGGCACTATGGTATTTGAAGCGGCGCGACAGAGGCACAAGGGTAATTTTCTTCTTGGTCAAGATCATTAATGCCGACCCGACCACCAAGAGCTAAACAGTGAGTGGCCGAGAACTTTATGATCCGATAACCGACCACTTGAGACCGGATTACCGGGCATTATCAGATCGACAGCAGCATTCTCAGTTCAAAGGACTATCATGACCGACCTCATGAAGACCGACCAGATGGCGGGATATGCTCCGGAAGATGACACCATATTCTTGCAGATAAGAAGACAGTCCTACCTTCATAAGAGATACTGATGAAACCAGTGTCCTAGAAGGATAAAGGAAGTAGAGGTAGATTTGATTAGGAATCCTTGTGGGAAAATGAGATTGTTTCAACTAGGAATCCTCATACTAGAAGGAATCTGATTTCTTCACTATTATAAATAGAAGTGGAGAGCATTGAGAATTGGCATCAGAATCATTAAGATCAAACTTGTAAGAAAAGAAGACGCAGAGCTGAGAAGCGTGTTTGAGTAATAAAAGTATCATCCTTTTTGTGTCCGTGGACATAGGTCGTACCCAGATCCGCCGAACCACGTTAAATCTCTTCGTCGATTGGCGTATTATTTGTCTTTTACTAAGTTTGCTTTTGGTCCCCCATAACCAAAAAAATTCACTATTGATGGAGGATTGTCTCTGGAGTAATATTCTCATATTGCCCTGAGACCAAAATCAGCCGTCAACAGTTGGCGCCGTCTGTGGGGAATTGCAACAAAAAACAGTTCGTAAGAAAGACAATGGCAGAAGGCGGAAATCATCAATCTTCGGGGAGTCCATCAACAGACTGGATGAAAAAGATGGAAGAAAGAAAGAAATCCATGATGGATCGACTGGAGAGAATGGAGGAAACGAACAACGAGACGTCAGAACCAGTCGGAGAAGAAGTGAAAAAGCATAAGGGAAAAGGGTAATAGATACAAGTGAAGACGATAGACCCAAAAGGAGGGGCCCCTACGGGATAAAATCCGTAGTTGTAGAAAAAGATTCACAAACAGTGGACACATGGGAAGAAGAAGAAGGAAGACCATCACCAGATCCCTCATATGATAGTCTCCGCGACTCCAGAAGAGAGGACAGGGAGTATAGCGAAAATGTGCGGGAAATTCCAAAGCATGAGGAACGCCGCACCCGGGGCAGTGGACGCACAGAGGGGCACAGAAGACGACATGGCGGCACAAGCAATGAAATAAAGTCTTGGTTAAAAAAGGAGATGACCAAGTGGGGGGTAGGCCTCAAGACTGATGCAGGGGATGCCCGGGATGGTGAAGAGGAATCTCCCATCACGGAAGAAATAAAATCGACAAAATTCCCAAGGCGATTCAACATGCCGACCATGGCACCTTACAAAGGCCACTCTGACCCGAAATCCCACATCGAAAGCTTTTTCCTGTTGATGGAAGTCCAGGGAGTGGTAGGAGATGCCATCTGCAAAGTGTTCCCCCTAACTTTGGGTGGACCCGCCATCCTATGGTACAAAAGTCTGGCCCCGGGGAGCATCGGAAGCTTCACACAGCTTAAAATGTCGTTCGTTCAACACTTTAAAGGGGCCTGCGTCCCCAAGAAGACGATTGGAGAATTGAGGCTTATGAAGCAAGAAGATGACGAGCCCCTAAAAATTTTCATCGAGAGGTACCACAATATGGTACTCGAGGTCGGAGGATACGAGTCCCAAGAGGCCCTGGAAAGTTTAAAGGGAGCCCTAAGGGTCGGAAAACTGTGGACTCACCTAAGAATCCAAGACACACCAGATTATGCCACCGCTCTGGAGGTAGCCCGAAAATTTGTCTTGTTAGAAAGCGAAGAAAAGATCTCCCGAAGGGGGACGGCCATTCGAGAAAGAACAACAAGAACAGAGGCCCACCGACGAACGGATTGGGAATTCAAAAAATTCAATCCGAGACCCAAAGAATTCAAACCAATACCTCGAAGGGATCAGGAAAGAGGGGTCGCGACCCAGGTGAATCATGTAGTCCGAGAAGAAGCATATATTCCCCTGAGCAAGCCGCCGGGGCAAATCATCATGGAGATACATGAAAAAGGCCTCTTGATAGAACCCGACCTCAGGAGATTCCCCCCGGATAAAAGGAACCTGAAATCTTACTGCGTACATCATAATCTGAGAGGGCACACAACGGACGAATACAAGGATCTGCGGGAACAGATGGAGAACCTAGCCCGAAATGGGTATCTAAATAGTTATATCGATCATGAGGCCATGGCAGCCAGACAGAGGGCACGAAATCGGCAGGTGAACATCATCGCAGGAGGGAAAACACTGGCCGGAGACTCTAACCGGTCAAGAAAAAGCTATAGCCGAATACAGGGGACAGAAGTGCTGGAAACGGAAAGGACCCCAGTACCACGAGGGAGTCGGTCGGTACCCATAATGTTCACCGACGAGGATGCTCGAGGGGTGGGTTTCCCCCATGACGATGCTCTAATAATCAAAGCTACAATCAGCGGCACAGAGGTAGATAGAATCCTGGTAGATCCCGGAAGCGCGGTAGACATAATCTCCAAAGAAGCTTTAGAAAGCCTGGGAGTGGAGTACGTAACCCTAACTAATGACGGCACCCCCCTGTACGGTTATGGAGGCTCAACGGTCATCCTGTTGGGGAGAATACAACTGGCAACAACCATCGGAACTTACCCCAAGACCCGGACAGTTATGGTAAACTTCACTGTGGTGGACTGCTTGAGCAGTTACCAAGTCATTATCGGCCGACCTTTTATGATGAAAACAAAGGCTGCGATGTCCTGTTATTACTTAAAACTGAAATTCCCCACCCGCGAAGGGATCGGAATCATATGGGAAAGTCAGAAGATAGCCCGTAGTTGTTTCGCCACTCTCTCACGAGAAACCCTCTGCATCGAAGAAAGCACCAGGAAGAGGCAGATGGGGAAGACGAGGAAAACCCAAGGAAGGACCCGGGTCCTCGCCCGGATAAAGTTGCCCGGCTAGGAACAGCTGAAGAGTTAGAAGAAATAAGACTGTTCGGACAGAAAAAAAGCATAAAGATAGGGGGGAACTTGGACGAAACCCTAAAAAAGGACCTGCTAGAATGTCTACGGGAGTACCCCCGACATCTTCGCGTGGGGACACAATGACATGCCCGGGATTGACCCAAAGTTCATCAGCCACCGCTTGGCAGTAAACCCGTCACACAAACCAGTCAAACAGAAGAGAAGAATCTTTAATCAAGAACGGTGCAGAGCGGTGGCATCCGAAGTGGAAAAATTGTTAAAAGCCGGCTTCATCAGAGAAGTAAAGTACCCCGAGTGGGTGTCAAACGTAGTATTGGTGAAGAAATCCAATGGAAAATGGAGGATGTGCGTAGATTTCACCGACCTTAATAAAGCATGTCCAAAAGACAGCTTTCCTCTACTGAATGTGGATCAACTGGTAGACGCGACAGCCTACCAAAGACTACTAAGCTTCATGGATGCCTTCTCAGGGTACAATCAGGTCAGGATGCATCATGCAAACGAGGAGAAAACCACTTTTATCACTGATCAAGGATTGTACTGCTACAAAGTAATGCCCTTCGGACTGAAGAACGCAGGGGCAACTTTTCAAAGGTTGGTAAACAAAATTTTTCAAACCACTAATCGGCACTTCAATGTTGGTATATGTGGACGACATGATAACAATGTCCAGAGAACCAAGAGGTCACGTAACTGACCTAAAGAAAACCTTCGAATTGCTGAGAAAACACAATTTAAAACTCAATCCAGAGAAGTGTGCATTCGGAGTGGCCTCAGGAAAATTTCTAGGCTACATGGTGAGTTCCTGAGGCATAGAAGCCAACCCCCAGAAGATACAAGTCGTGCTGGATTTAAAATCCCCCAGAACAATTAAAGAGGTGCAAGGTCTAACAGGCAGGGTCGCCGCGCTCAACCGATTCGTCTCTCGGGCGACCTACAAATGCCACCCCTTCTTCAAAGTCATCAAGAAGGCCCAAAAGGGGATCGACTGGGCGCCGGAATGCGAGGAGGCATTCCAGCAGCTAAAAAAATATCTAGCACACCCCTCACTCCTGGCTAAACCTCTCCCAAGAGAGACATTATACTTTTACTTGGTTGTTTCAAAACACGCAGTGAGTTCGGTACTGGTGCAAGAGGCCGACCAGATCCAGAGACCAGTATAATATGTCAGCAAAGCTCTATTGGATGCAGAGACCCAATATCCCGTGCATGAACTAGTCGCCCTATCATTGATCACTGCTGCACGGAAATTACGACCCTACTTCCAGGCCTACCCTATCGGAGTTTACACCAATTACCCCATGCGGCAGATCTTGCAAAAACCAAAAACCTCGGGAAGGCTAATGAAATGGTCGGTGGAGCAAAGCGAGCACGACATTTCCTACCTCCCAAGGATAGCAATAAAAGGGCAGGCCTTGGCAGATTTTGTTGCGGAACTCGCGGAACCCCAAATATTGACTACGGAGGAAAGTAAATGGGAAATGTCAGTGGACGGGTCTGCTAGCTCACAGGACAATGGGGCAGGAATCGTACTGAAAAACAGTGAAGGAGAAGAAGTGTTGCTTGCCTTGAAATTTGCCTTCAAAGCCACAAACAATGAAGCAGAATACGAAGCAATCTTGACCGGATTAAGGCTATGCACAGTGGTGGGAGTCCACAACGTGGTAGTAAGGAGTGACTCTCAGCTAGCCATTCAACAACTAAAGGGAGAATTTCAGGCCAGAGAGCCAACTATGATAGCTTACTTGGCCGAAGTAAAAAAGTTGATGGAGAAAATGGGGAACGTACGCTTCGAACAAATCGGACGAGAAGAGAACTGTGAAGTAGACTCCCTGGCCCGGCTCGCATCCTCAATGAAGACCGAGGACCCCAGAATAATCCCTCTCATATGCCTCCGATAAAGAAGCATAGGGGAGCTGGAGGTAGATATAGTAGAAGAGGAAGGCAAAAACTCATGGATGCAACCGATTATGAGATACCTGGAAATAGGGGAAACCCCTAAAGACAAAAATGAGGCCAAGAAGCTAAAATTCAAGAGCACCAAGTTTTCCCTGATCGAAGGGGTGCTCTACCGGAGAGGCTATACCGTACCCCTCCTGAGATGTTTAACAGAAGAGAGGCAGATTATTGCTCAGGGAAATTCAGCATTTGTCGGAATTCACGCGGAGGAAGTCACCCGGAGAATCAATTCGCCTTAAAGCCTTAAGACAAGGATTTTACTGGCCGACCATGCATCAAGACGGTGTGAGGGTAGCTCAGAAATGCGAAGGTTGTTAGAAAAATGCCAACATCCACCATCAACCGGCAGAACAATCAACCACCCTGACCAGCCCCTGGCCATTCGCGCAGTGGGGGCTAGATATCATAGGACCAATGCCAAAAGGGCAAGGGCAGGTGAAGTACGCAATCGTAGCCATAGACTATTTCACAAAATGGGTAGAAGCCGAGCCACTATCCACCATCACATAAAAGAAGGCCACAGAGTTTTTAAAGAAGAATATTATCTGCAGGTTCGGAATTCCTCGAGCAATCATCACTGACAACGGAAAACAGTTCGATAGCAGGGGATTCAGGAAGTTCTGCGAAGACCTCCAGATCGCTCTAAAATTCGCCTCGCCAGCCCATCCCAAGTCAAACGGACAGGTTGAGGCAACAAACAAAACCATCAAGGCAAACCTTAAAGCTCGCCTCGGATAATGCAAGGGCTTATGGGTCGAAGAATTACCAGAACTGCTATGGGCAAATCGGACGACCTACAAAGATTCCACAGGGGAGACACCGTTTTCCCTATCATACAGATGTGAGGCCATCATTCCAGCAGAAATTAGGGTAGCAACTCACAGGGTCCGCCACTTTGGGAATGAGCAGAATGAAAAACTTATCAAAAACCACCTTGACCTGATCGAGGAAATGAGAGAGAAATCAGCTATGAAAACGGCAGTCTACCAACATAGAATGGCCCGCTTCCACAACAGAAGAGTTTGAACCCGCTCCTTCCTCCCGGGCGACTTAGTATTAAGAAGAGTCACCTTAAACACCCGAAGACCAGAGGAGGGCTTGTTAGGTGCCAAGTGGGAAGGGCCCTACAAAATCACAGAGGTAGTAAGGCCAGGGGCCTACATCTTAGAACAGCTGGACGACACAAGATTAAAGAAACCATGAAACGTCGAGATGCTGAGAAAATACTTTCAGTAAATTCTCTCTTCCTTTTTTTTTTCTTTTGCAGCAACCCGATAAGGGACAGAAATTCATTACAAAGCCTCTCTCAAAATGACCCGCAGAGAGTTGTAAGAAGGGCAGTATGTCCCCAAATAAAAATAAAAATTTCTTTTCCAAAAAGTTTCGCCTACTCCTAAAAAAAAAAAAAAAAAAAATTGAACCACATTCAAAACTCTGGGGACATACTCAATACAACAATCCAGGGTCAAAAGCACAAAACCCGCAACTACCCAGAAGCACGAGCCACACCAGAATCAGTCGATTCCATATAAGCATTAAAACAGCAGTGGCGAATGTAAATCAGAGTATAGATCCGTGAGAAGCATAGCACGTGGAGAGATGATACCCATGTGGCATTTGCTTGCTCCAGTGTTACCGATCATAAGGAGGAATATGCCGTCAATGTTTCAAACACCCTTCGACCCTCACAGGCTCGAGGCCAGTTCCAAAAGACGGTTGGCGCTAAGACCGATGTCACTTTCCGGCTCGGGTCTGCTCTTGTACCGCCGAGACCGATGTCTCTTTCCGGCTCGGCTCTGATCTTGTACCACCGAGACCGATGTCTCTTTCCGGCTCAGGTCTGCTCTTGTACCGCCGAGACCGATATCTCTTTCCGGCTCGGGTCTGCTCTTGTACCGCCGAGATCGATGTTTGTTACAGCTCGGGGTCGGGTTACGTCCCACCGAGTCATGCTTATTGGCCTGGGGACGGAACATTCCCCCAGAACCAAATGTCCCTCAAATCTCGGGGTCCTCATAATATTCAGGGACATACTCGATGCATAGGATCCGTGAGAAGCATAGCACGGGGATGGATGATACCCCCGTGGCGATTGCTTGCTCCAGTGTCACCGAACAAAAGGAGGAATGTGCCCTTAATGTTTCGAACACTCTTTGATCCTCACATACTCGATGGAATTGATCCGTGAGAAATCATATCACGGGGAGAGACTTGTTGGGGTTGGTGCTCAGAGCGCCAATTCCCGGTTGTATTTCTGTTAAATACTTCTGTAAAACATTATTATTATTAATAATATATGCAGTTTCTATAATATAATCTATCTTTCTATATGGTAAAGACGTAATGACCCTAGAATGATTAGTCATAATACAGTTGCAAAAGCGTCGCAATGGACATTGAGAAGTATCATGACGTTGTCATTCTCAGACAGTTCCTCGTTGGGTATAGATAGATCCTCAGGGTGTCCTGTGTGTATCAAGATAGGATCCGTCAGTTCTGTGTATCAGAGCATAGGTAGTCCATATGATTAGCAATCAGATAAAACCATGGGCCCGTGGTAAAGTTTAGAAGTTAGTTCTAAACATTCTTTTTGAGATTGCTAATAGAATAGTCGACTGGAAAATCCCGATAGAGATTTGACGTTTACATCTATATCTCTGGGATTTATCCGGATACCTGTGACGGAGGAATTATACATTTTCCATGACCTCGACCTGTATGGTTCAGCGAGATTATCTGTGATCGTCATAATCTACGGGTGGATAGATTATGGACACGAAATTAGATTTCGTGACGGATATACCTGAATCTAGAGAGTCTCAGTAATGAAACATACTCGTAGAGCACTAGAGCAACATTAATAAATAATATTGATTATTTATAAATTTGTTTAAAGGTTAAACGCAAAATACGTGCTAAAGGGACTAGATAGTCATTTGCCTAATTATTGTGTATTTACATTTAATACTTGATTAATTTAAATACACATTGATTAATAGTCAAAATGAGTTATTTGACTTTTATCCTATATGAATATATATTTTTAATATTTAATGTAAATATTATACATATATTTAATATATTTGTATTTGATTAATTAATTAATTATTTAATTGTTAAATGATTAAATTAATTAAAATATAAATATCTTACATTAGGATAATTAAAGTCAATGATTATGTTGCCTTTGTTGACTTTATATAAATATCATTAAAGTGTTTTTAGATATTTATGCAAGTTGATTTAATGAAATTGTAAATGAAATTGAAATTTTATTTTCTTGAATTTGGCTTGGCAAATTCGGCCAAGGCTAAAAATAAAGGAAGTATATATTGTTTTCATTTCATTTTCATTTCTTAACCTAATACACTTTTACAAAAGAGAGACACCATTGAAGAAACCAAAAGAAAGCTTGAGAAAGAAAGAAAACTTCAAAAGCTTGGAAATTTAGTAAGTTTTTCAAACTTGCTATTAGTAAGGAATATGTTCCTTAGGTTCTAGGCTTTACTAAATGATATTATTAGGATGTTTCTTTCTTTGTTCCTTGTGGTTTTTGATGATGGAAGTTTTGGAGAAGTGTGAAGCATGTGTAATGAAGGAAGTGTTGTGACTATTGTAGTTATAACTATTCTTTTAAGGTTTTTGAAATCATGTTGCTAATCTAGAGTTATTGACCCACTTTTAAATGACCTAGATTTGATCTTGAGTTGTTTCATTGTGTTGAGACTTGGATTGGATGGAAGAATTGTTGGATAATATGACCCATAGCGTCACTATTGTACAGATCATAGTGTTGTTGTACAAATTAACTATGTGACAAGGAAATTGCACTCTCATCATTTGTGATTAGATCACCTTAGATATATAAATGAAGAGAGGTCCATATGATTAGTTCTTGGATTGAGATGATATGAGACAGTATCTGTCCACGAAGGATTAATCATTAAATATCCCTAGTCGTAGTATTATCGAGACTGGACATCGATAATGCGGAATAGGCTAGTATTGCACTTGTGCGCGTTGTGAGGGCACAACAGCATAGTTCTCATATATTGGGTATTGGATACTCATGCAAGTGCGATAGGAGGTTGTGTTTCATCGATGGTACGGGAAACAGTTTCGCTCTGGATAGACCCCTCGGAATCCCATTGGTATTATGACTATGTGTCTATGGGAGTCCGACATCAGGGTAGGTGTGTATGGTCTTAACCTGAGACTTACACCGCTAATGCTTTCGACAATCAATATGCTTTAGTTGAGGTCGTCCAGGACTCTAACCGGTTCTGTGTACGCCAATGCTGGGTATATTGAGAATCGTAGAGTATTGGGTGTGATGTCAAGACGGAAGTATCACTCCAGTCATAGTGGAGATGATGTCACGCAGGATACGGTATTAGTTCTCTTAAGTGCTGGCCGGCCATCAGGATATTATGACAAGGTCATGTATATCCGATTATAGAGACTAGTTACCAGACATCCGACATGTGCTTCGGACGGGGCAGACACTTATCCAGCCCCAGCCCTAGCACGTGACTATCCGATACTGGGCCGATATACATAATACTTGGTATACTACGCTTGATATAGATCTTAAATATTCTTAGATGAATATGACCGGAGAATTTGGTGAGACTTCGTGCTTTGCTAGAAGCCGATCTTGTCTCGTAAATCGGTAGAACGTAGTACTTGGTACGTACGTGATTCGGATACTCCGACGACCGTATTTACTGCCAACTTATCCGGGGATCTCATGGGTCGCTTCCCGATAATCCACCGATGACGCATAACTCGCACTCTTAAATAATATGGGATTATATAGAAGAAAGAGAAAATTAATCTAGGATTAATTACGGAGATATTTTATCTAGGATAAAATATCATCTAGAGAGAGATAATGATTAATTTGGAATTAATCGGTAAATTAATATATTCGATATATTAAATGAAATTAGATTTCGACGCGTAATTAAAATTAGATTTTAATTCGGGCCAACGAATTAATTTAGAATTAATTCGTTAGCGACGTGAATAGTGAATTCGCTAGGCGTAATCATTTAATTACGACGCGACACAAAAATCGTTAATTTGGAATTAACGAACCTGAGCCCGAGTGTGATTGCGAGCGCATTCGTATTTCGAATTCAAGTGCGGCGACGCAAGTCACATCAAGCGTCAAATCAATCATCACATCAAGCGTCAAATCAAAAGTCACTTTGAGTGATTGATTGATTGATTGATTGATTGATGGATTGAGTGAAAGACACACATCAAATCACTCTATTAAAGTGACATTTGTATAGTGATGTGAGTTGTTGAAATAGTGTTTGGAGGGAAATATTTACTTTTGATTTTAATTAATCATTTGGTAAATGTTTTAATATATATTTTATGAAAAAATATATAAAGGTTTTTGGAAAAGCTTTTCACTAACAAAAAAAACACAACTTCTTCTCTCTCAATTTTCTCTCTTCTCCTCACGCCAAAACAGCCATTTTTCTTCACTGGTTTTGAACCAGAAATGGCGTGACATATAGGGAAGCAAGAGTGGATTTTCATGGTGGAAATCCAAGTGCTAGCACACTTACGAGTCTTGCGAAGGTGGTAGGGAGGTTCACCCATGAGCCGGGATCCGTCCGACGAAGCTTGGAGCTCCGTTTCGCAGCTCAAAATTCTGAAATGAAGGGCAGTGAACTGCCAGCAGTGGGCGTCCTTGGCAGTGAGCAAAGTAGCTTCATTCGTCTTCAAAATCGTCTCAACCGATCGATGTGAGTATTCTGCTACCTCCTTTGATGTGTTTACACATGTATTTCATTGCTTGTTTGATCTTGGGACCTAGATAAAACCCAACAAGAATGATGATTGAAGTAATGATTTAATGTATTTGGTTCTAATTTGTCCAATTTGTGGAAAAATTGAAAAATTAGGGTTCTTAACTAATTCCAAATTTGGGGCTTTCATATATGTTGTGTATTTGTGTGTGTATATGATGCTATAAAGTTTCATGATCATTGGATTACATCTTGATGTGTTTTTATGCATGAAATGACAAAATGCACAACACCCCCCCTTTTGGAGTGCATTCGGCCAAGATAAGAAAATTGGGGATTTTGGTTGCTTTGGTGTTTTTGATGTTTTGAACATCATAAGTTCATCTTAGAAATGATTTAGAATTCATTCAAAATTGATTAGATCAATTTCGGACTAAAATGGACAAAAATACAAAGCAAGGGTATTTCGGTAAATTCACCTAAAAATGTTTTATTGAATATTTTCATAATTTGATATTGGAATGTTAAATAATATGTTTATTTAATTAATCCGAGAAGAAAAAGTTTTGAAAATCTGAAAAACGGATTTTCACCGCTTCCGCGGCGTTACCGGATTCACCCCTAAAAACCCCTACAAAATGGTATCAGAGCGAGTCTGATTCTAGGCCACTTAAAATGATTAGCCTTCATTGAATCATTGTTTAAATCATGTTTTCTTGACTTTGTGCATGCTTATTAGGATCTAAACTGGTTAGATTTAGGGTGTATGACACTTAGCGGAAAATCGCTAATAATAAGGTTTTTAATGTAATTATGTAATTGATGCATGTGTTATATGGTCTGTCTTGTCAATACGGTTTATGAATATCTCTTTGTGACTACATCCGAGACCGTGGCCTCTGCTGTGAGGGTGTGAGGGTGTAGCCGATAAAGATTATTTATACCGGATGTATATTAGATACTAGGTAAATTCAAGTAAAAGCGAAATTATGAACGTGCCCTAGCTGTCAGAATTACGTAAGTAACTTGAGTTTATCATTGACGAGTTTAACCTTGGTACGTCTCCTTGTGGGCCTGCCTTCGCAGCGACAATGAGAAACGGCCAGAACCGGGATACTTAGGAGTCATTAGTGAATGATTGACAAATGAGTTGTCTACCTGATGAATATACGTAGGCGAGACCGTGCCTCTGCTGTGTGAGCCGAAATATATTCACGGGATCCACTTTTCACTATTAATATTTAATTTAATTATTAAATATTTGTATTCTGTTTTGGGATTACAGTATTGCATGATTTAGTGGGAGGGGCATATTAGATTAAAAATCCATGATCTAGTTTATGCTTTTGATTATTTATGAAACTGCTTAATTTCTGCTAACCGTTTTTCGTGATCTATATGATTAGATTGGCGATGGCGGCACAATCCACAAATCAGTTTGCACGTCTGCTTGATGCGAACAAACTGAAAGGCGCTGTGAGAACTTTGCAGACTGGGAATTGGATTTTGAGGTTGTCCTCGATTCCGAGAAGTGGTTATGTTCTTGAGGGTCGTTGCTGATGAGTGGTATTTATACCACTATTTCCACTCATTTGACCTAATGTTTTGTATTGTTTCTCGAGATTTATGAACGTTTTGATGTGTTTTGTTGTTATTTTGCCAGATAAATAAATTTGGACAGCACTGGAGGCAATTTGGGGCAAATCCAGACAAAAATGCGTCAACTGGAATTATTTTGTCTTCTGCGCGTCGCGCCGCGCATAGCCTTGGAGTCGCGACGCCCAGCCTGCGCCGAAAATTGCTAAAATGCGCCGTGGTCAAAGGGTCAACAATTTCAAAAGTTTGACTTTGCTAACGTGCGCCGTGCCACGTGTCACCATCACAGAGAAGACTTGCTAACGTGCGCTGCCACGTGTCATCATCCTACGGTTGCCGACAATCATCATCTTCGCTATCGTGCGCCTTGCCACGTGTCGACATCTCAACGATTTGCTAAAATACGCCGCTGCCACGTGTCAAGATCAGACGTTGCCGACAATCTCAAATCATGATGACGTAAGCGATGACGTCATGAACAGTGCCACGTCATCTTACTCTTTGCCGCCTCGCCACGTGTCAAGCCAGGATTGAGCCACGTTTGTTACTGTAGCTGGCGTCGCGACGCACGCCTTATTCTCGGAGTCGCGACGCTGACCCCCTATAGACGCCTATAAATAGAGGCGAGTTTTCAGTTTTTTGTTGTACCATTTCCTCTCCCAAATCCTATGTAATTAGGGAGTTTCTCTCTCTCTAAGTTCTTTTTATCTAGTTTTTGTGTTTTTAACCAAGTTCTGTAATAATAATAATTTACTTTCTTTATTTTACATTTTACTACTCATTATGAGGAGGTAACTTCCTCTGTTAAGGTAAAAGGTAATTCTTTTACTATTACTTCTAGATTATTCTCCCATAATTATAATATTTCAAGTTTTAAATTGACTTAATCAGGATACCGCCAGATTGGTCGGTGGGTAATAAAATTCATATTCCGCCTTTATGGCTGTTTAATTTAAATTCCGCCTTTATGGCTGGTTTATTTCTGTTCCGCCTTTATGGCTGGTATAATTTAAGTTCCGCCTTTATGGCTGGTTTATTTTCATTCCGCCTATATGGCTGGTTATTTTGATGTTCCGCCTTTATGGCTGGTTATTTTTAAAATGATTCCGCCTTTATGGCTGGTGTTTTTAAACTAATTAAATCAAAATACCGCCTATATGGCTGGATGAAAATGTTTTGCAAAGCTTATATTATATTATGGGAGAAATCTAATTAGTATATAGTAGAAGTAATTCCTTTTTACCTTAGCAATTTTATTTTAATTTACTTTCAGCAGTTATTTTACTACATTTACTTTATGCAATTTTATTTAAGTCTTTTAAATTTTTAGCCCTAGTTATGTGTCGTAGCTAAGTTAGTTATCTAGGGTTGTGATGAATTTCAATTAAACTGGTTTATAAGGGTTAAATTATAGTTTGGGTAAATTAAAGATTATTTATTGAGTCTTAATCTTAATGCTCTTTAATTAACTGGCCATTAATTAAATTGATTAGGTAAACTTAAAATGAACTAGACATAGGGATTTTAAGTTTAAGACCTTAGACTCAATAGCCCACGATCTTCCTTGAGGATAGATAACCCTTTAATAGATTTCCTTACAGGATAGGAATATACCTGTAGGGCGGGGGGTAACCATAATTGGAACTTAGACTTAATGAATCCAGGTAATGTGGTTGACATAGGAATATGGTTCAATTGGGATACTGGGTATTTGTAATTGACCATCGGAAGAGGCTTTTACATAAGTTAGTATTCCAGGTTAATAAATTGATATTTCACCCAACTATAAGATAACTACTTCATCTTTTAATAATATTGAAATAAGTCACAACCCTGGATAGTTTTTAATATTGAATTTCCTTAAAATCTACTTTTAAGCAATTTATTTATTTGTCTTTAAATTTAGAATCGTCGCCATTTCAAATCAATCAAACAACTTGTTAGATACTGGTAATCATTTGGCCCAATAAATTGATAACAAAAAGGTTTTAAGTCCTCGTGGGATCGATACTTTTTATACTACTTGAACGATACGTACGCTTGCGTTATACGTGTGTGTTTACGCCGGTCAAGTTTTTGGCGCCGTTGCCGGGGACTTAGTTATCTTTTATTATTAGTTTAAGGGTTAGATACTTTTACTTGTATCTAATTTTTCTTTTTACTTATTGTTTTTGTTTTCTTGTATTTCAGATTCTCAAGAAACTTCATGAGACGAACCAGAAGCTTTGAATTCCGACCGCTTGACCCAGAAATTGAAAGAACTATCAGACAGTTGAGAAGGGAAAGGCGAGAGAGGCGAGAAGGCCAAGAGCTTTAGTCAACTGGAACCTGAACCTTTGGAGGTTG
>SKCR01029642.1:0-110601 GCA_019454045.1 Zanthoxylum bungeanum | reverse complement strand
AACACTTGCGGCTCGACTTTGGTAGTACATTCCCTTATTTACCGCAATTTTTTGCTAACAAAATGATCTCTTATAATGATAACAAATAACTTCCATTCAACAGCTAGTGGTGTTTACCAAATTCTTGTCTTTCCTTGACAGCTAGAACTTGCATTCCACGACAGGTGGCTTCTAAGCCGCAACACCACAATACTAAACAAAGCCTTAAAACTAATAATTCTTGTTGGCATCTAACTTTTTGTTTTTCTTGTGAATGGTGTTATGTTACTCTGACATTTTGTTTGATTTGGTATTGTAGAGAATGATGCTAGTTTGGTTTTACAGTCACTGACTAAACTAATTATTGGCACTAAAATGAAGGTAATGTCTTGTTTCCCTACAATGGCGCTCTTCTTTCCTCTTAATCAACTTTGATTAATTTTTTTTGGTCTTGTTCATCGCTTAATTGCAGGCAGTTTGCAATTTAGGTGTATGGTGTATATCTATTCAAAATTTAGAGGCATCATTTCTTGCCACCCACTTCCAGTCACTGTTGCAGGCAGTTGTTCACGCCCTTGACAATCCTCTCGGTTCTTTGTCAACGACATTTGAGGCTATGCAGGTACAATTAGTTGTCTTAGATTCCATTTTAGTTGCTAGTTCTTTTGGAATGTTTCATAACTATGGGGACTCTGGGACCATAACCATGCAATATTCTACCACATTCCCTCCGGTTGGAATGAATAGTTTTCAAACTTCTTGCCTTATAATTTGATACCCCTAGAATGTTTCCTTTAAAGATGATTGAATTCATTTTATCATTTCCCATGACATTAAAGATATGAAATTTTATTTCCATGTATATAAATTGAGTGGTCCAATTGTTCATAAATTCTAGACATCATTTTTCTAGCACTTACAAATCATTCTTTCCGCAAAGAACACCAAAAAAACAGTGTGATTTGACCTCAAAATCCTAGATGTGCTTAGTAACATAGTTATGGTTATCTACTTGATTGAAGGAATCTTATATTAGGCATTCTAGTGATGCTATCCTAATATTTGAATCTTGGCATTAAAAAAACTTTCCTTCACTGGAAAGGTTATGTCACTGTAAACTCACCATGAATTCAACAATAATTTTACCTCACACTACTTCGAATCAGACCACTTTGCTCTCATCCATAATGATCTTGGTTGATTTGCCTCTTGATTTCTTGGCATCTTTAGGAAAATGATGGAGTGTATACAAAAGACTCCAATCCTAAAGTTAGACAATGATCCATTCACGCCATATGTTTACGTAGTGTGTGCCTTTTAATTATTGATCTTTACATAATCTCGAAAATTTCACTTGTTATCTTAGTTATGGAACAGTTTTTCATTTTTTTGAGTAATTCTTGTTTGGTAAATAAAATTATAACATTTTAGTTGTGTTCGCAATGAGAAAACGACTGCTTTGTCTTTTATGTTGTGACAATAGGCTGTGGTCAAGTTAGCAACTCAATTAAGTGAACAGATGAGAGAATTGTCACATATATGGGCTCCACCAATAAGTAGAAGGCTTGTTAGCATAGATAAGAAGGAAAGGGACATGTCAGAAAGATGTATGCTGAAGATCAAGTCTAAGATATTTCCTCCTACTCTAGCTCTGTCCAAGGTGAAGTACCAACAAGCTTGTGCTTTACTTTTTCTTTGCTAATGATTATTTTAAACATCATGAAACATAGATGGGTGTGTAGAGAACCCAAAGACCCTATCTATTTTATAAATAACATTATGATATGTCTCTGAATAGTTCAATTGCCTCAGTATCCTTTGCACAACAGGAAAAAATAGAAACTATCACATGTACTATTTCAGAGAACTTATTTGTTGGCTTCCGTTAACATAGAAGGTCCCTATGGCAACATTACCTGTTAGAAATACCCCTGTATTTCTTTTGATCAGCACTTCTGAAATTCGGAAATGACTTTTTTCCTTGGTGAATTCTTAAAAGGCTAACCATGGAAGGGACTAATTTTTTCCTTCCAGAAATTCCTCCAATCTACACTGATTAAATTATCTTGTTTAGGATAAAAAGTGTATTCTTTCAGAAGTGATCTTTATGTGGGGTTTAAATTATTATTATTATTATTAATATTATTATTATTATTATTATTATTATTATTATTATTATTTATTATTATTATTATTATTAATATTATTATTATTATTATTTTAAACTGGACAAGCAACTGTACGATAAATGTAACTCGTGTAATTACTGTTGAGTTAAATAAGTATATTTCATGTCTAAATAAACTCATAGATCTTTAATGTTAATAATAGACAGTGACTTGTTACAAAATAGGTATGCATAAATTGCCAATCATACCTTTCGTCAAATATTTGATCAATTGGTTTATTTAATTTATTTTGTTCCTTAACTGTTTTGATTGAATGCCCCGAAGAGAGGTCTGTTATTTGTTTCAATGGCTCATCTCGTTTCCTACTATACTTTCTGTTGAAATTCCTTAGCCTAACTCAACCCGAAAGCTAGCTTGAGAGTATAGGGTTGTCTTATTCTTATATTTTAAGTTCATTCATTCATCTCAACTGATGTGCGATATTTTCCTCAACACTTCCACTCACGTGCAAGCCGGTCTTTTACCTGGTCCGTGTCACATGGGTAGATAGTGTGGGCCCACTCGTCCATGAGTCTGGCTCTAATACCAAGTTGAAATTCATGGGCCTAACTCAATCCAAAAGCTAGCTTGAGAGTTAAGTTAGGCTCATGAATTTCAATATGAGATCAAAGCCAAACTCATGCACGAGTGGGCCCGCACTACCTATCTATATGACACGGACCAGACAAAAGACCGACCTGCACGTGAGGGCAAGTGTTGAGGAAAATTTTCAATATCGGCTGAGAAGTGATCTTGGCTTATGAATATAAATATAAGACAACCCTCAACTCCCAAGCTAGCTTTTGGGTTGAGTCAGGCTACGGATTTCCATTTTCCATTGTAAGATAAGGCATCTGAATATCTACTTGACAAATAGGGTCTCAAATGAACTTTGAAATTTTATTCAGGATAACCATTTTACATGATAACTTAATAGTTAACATGGATGCTAATACCACGTGTTAGGAAAAAATTCTTATCTATAAATTTTTATCTTGTCTACATTAAATGCATGGTGCATGGCTACCCTTCAAAAACAAAAGCAGAACCTAAGATGTTCCTGATTTTGATGATGTCTCCCAATGCTTGGTAATTAGGGAAAAAGGCATAATGATTTCAACTTCATATGAGGATTATTCTATCATCTAAAGTTTTTGTACATACTTGCATCTATTTTAAACAGGCTCTTGGTGAAGATATGAAGCGAAAATTACTTTCGGGGATGAAAGATCTGATGAACCAAGGCATGAAGGTTCAAACTATTCAAGCGTGGGGGTGGTTCATCCGACTACTAGGATCTTATGCTATGAAGAAAAGCAGACATTTGATTAATGATATGCTAAAAATTCCTGAGCTGACATTTCCAGATAACAACCCACAAGTCCAGATTGCTTCACTGGTATATTTATAGTAAATTTTGTTATGCGTAAATTCATTGCTAGCTCAATCATTCTTGCTAATATCTGACAGAAAAACTATATGTCTGGAATAGAATAGATGATACAACTTCAATGGCTTTATTTGAAGAATTTTCATCTTTCATACCGGGTAAGATAGGAAAGGAATGGGCGAGAGTCGAGATAGGAAAGAAATCGGAATGATTCTTAGGAAGTGAAGCAACCTCTTATCTTTGTTTACGAATCAGTTTTATGAATCCTTACAAATTAAGGAAAGAGAATGTAAAATAAAATGTCTGTTCAAATATGTCCTAGTTTATTCAACGTGGTGCTCCTTACAGTGATGATACTTCGTTCAGGGCCTGAATATTTGCTTAATTACCGAAGACCACTCATGTAGAGATAACAACAATGTAACGTCAGAAAACTGTTGAGTGGGCTTGGTCCTACATGTTAGCTTGGAATGATGTGCCCCCATTGTTGGGCTCATTTTGTTCCTGTTGCAGCTTGAACATAGAATTTTAAGTTGAGGCTTACTTCCATATGCTTGGCTACTTAAAGTGTGATCCAGATATGGGACTGTTCTGGGCTGATTAGCAATCTATTTCTAGTAATCAAATTTTCCTGATATGGGACTGTTCTGGGCTGATTAGAAGCAGTCCCGTTGACATGTGGTCCTTGTAACTGTTCTCTTCCTTGATTTTCAGGTTGCCTGGGAAGGACTTATTGATACTCTTATTCACCTGCCAGTGCTAACTTGTGAGACAAACACAGCCAAGGAGAGTGGGCTTCAAAAAGCGAAAACATGTAGAGTAAATATTCATTACATTGAAGAAAATGGAATGCCCAAAAGCATAAAGCTCATAATGACACCTTTAGTAGGCATCATTTCAAGTAAATGTGAGTTATCCATTCGCTCATCCTGCTTGAACACATGGTGTTATCTGCTACATAAACTTGATGCCTATATTAATTGCCCACCAGTGATGAAACTGGTGTTGGATCCTGTCTTGGAAGCTGTTTTCCAAATTGGACCTTCTGCTAAGAATATCTTGCCATGGAATCTGTGCCTAGAACTTCTTGATGATTTTATATCAGCAAAGAGTGAAGATGTGAACTGTGACACAAATGGATTGGTAACCCATGATTTGTCAGCTAGAACCTCTATGCTCGGACCTCCAATATCTAGTAAATGCTCATGGAAGCAGTATCCTATCACATGGTTGCCATGGGATCTTAGTCAGTTGGACTTCTTCATAAATATAATTAATATTATTGTTAGTCATGTCTCAACAGCCAAAGTCTCCTGTGAAGAAAGGAATTTAGCATGTGATGCTGCCTTAAGGATATTTAGAGCTGTTTTAAAAGGAGTCAAGGAGGAGTTCAAAAACATTTCCATTGATTATAAAGATATTATGTTGTGTTTGGATTCAATATTGAAGTTCATAAGAAAGATATTTGAAGATATGTATTCAGAAGGAAGTGGCAGCAATAACATGCATCATGCTTCTCTGTTGTTTGTCGAGGCAGTCACTGAGGAGTTGGAACCTTCTATATTGGATTCCCCTCTGTACAAGGTAGCATTAAACATCAAATACATTGACAACCTACGATCCGACAATGACATCAGATATGAACAACTTCTAGGTCTCTATTCAGTCTCTTACATGGATATGGTTTCACCCTTGGTTTATTTAATGGTCATCTACTTAAGTATGTTGGTTCAGTCAACATTTGGTAGACCCCAGATGGATTTCGTGCTTGACCGATCATGCAAGTATTTTAAATTTATATTTTCATCGTATCATCCCCTGGAAATTCTTCTCTCTTCTATTGGTTTTTTGTATAAACACAGAAGATATATCTACTTGCAGATATGGATGGCAATAACTATTGGTCTGATAGATTGGATTGATAGTGAGAAGGATCTTTCTCTATTAAAAATGGAATTTGAAGCCATTGGTTACCAAGCCATTTACCATCTTTTTTCCTATCCATTTGTCGTGTGCTCTTTCCTGCCACAAAACTCTACCACCATTGATGTTTCATCCCAGAGAAAACTTGAGATTGAACAAGTTATTGAAGTGTGGAAGTCACTTTATGGTTCTGTTAGTACCTCAAAACTTTATTGCCCTTTAATCAGTTTCCCTGGGGGCCTGTGCTCAACGTTGAATAAATGTCTTGACGATATTACTGTCATGCCTGTTTGTAGCATTGAGGTTGATTCATGTTATAAGGATCTGGATCTTAATCTTTTATGTTTATATGGTGATGTCGTGACATGTATCCTGCAACATCTCAGTAAATCAGAAAGTTCAGGGTCAGCCCAAAATAACCACGACATTGGCTATAATATCCCCAGTCGCATTAATGGTATCGTCGGACTTGCTGCCAGGTAATGCTGACACTGTTTATTTTAAATCTATAGATCTTGCAAAAGCTTCAAGAATTTACAGTAGAGTGTTAAAGCATAAATTCATTGGAGGTGCAACTTTTGGAATGACAGTAAATCTTTTTTGGAAGTAACTGTATTTCTGCAGCTTGTGTTATTTAATTAAAAAAAATGTCAATAATTGTAATTTTTTTTGTTGAATATTAAGCTGTCTGGTGAAGCTGGCAAGGTTGCACCTCATAGAAATAGGCTAACTGAAGGGTAATATAGAATACAAAGGGATGATTTTCTTTTTCAGGATTTTATGTATCCCAAGTGCCTTTGCTTATGTTTCACGTGGCATTATACAGATTCATGAAGTTGTCAAAGTTAAAGATAGGAGAAGAGCCGCTAGTTGGTCCGATAACTTCAAGGTATGTTTTTTCAAAGCTGTCAACGCTGAACACATGCTTTGAGCTTAGAATGGTGCTTCTTTTAAATTATTTCATTATTTTTCATGTCTCAAATCTGTGTGAGTTGCAGGGTCTTTTCTGCTTTGGCAAGCTTTGTTAGTTGCCTTCTCTTGCAAGAGCAGATTCTTCCATTTCTTGAGGTTTGTATTTCTCAACTGTAACTTTTGGGCATATCATGTTGCCACCTTAAGCCTATGTGGAAGAACTCATTCAAAGTAATTGTTTTGGTCAAGCTTTTAGGTTTAGAATTAGATTATGCCTTTGTTTGTTAATTGAAGCATAATATAAGAACTGTTATACGAAGTAATATCAAAGAAAAAAAATGTGCTGTGCACAAATACATTTAAAAGCGAGAAGTGAGGAAGAGCGAGAAAGACAAATAATCTCCTAATGAACATTTATTTTTAATTTTCAAATACTTTTTTGTTTTTTTCTCCTTTTGCAGATAATCTCCTGTCCAATGCTTGAATGGTTTTCAGACGTTGAGATTCCAGATGAGACCATCAAGGATCAGCTTCAAATACTATGGACCGAAATCTTGAATTCTTTACAGAGAAGTCTGCCAGCAATAAACTTCAATTCGTCCTTTCTCAAACTACATGCATGCCTCCTCGAAAAAACTCTTGCGCATCCAAATTCTTCCATTTCAGAACCTACCATTACCTTTTGGAACTCTACAATTGGTAAACAGAATGTGTTGGATTACCCTCAAAACTTGCTTCAAGTCTTGGACAAACTCTTGAGAAATGGGAAAATAAACCTCCAAACGAGAAGCCAACCATTACTCAAAAGATGTCTTTCGGAAATGGAAGACAATACTGCTTCACAGAGGTACAAAGTGACCGCAACACACAACATGAGCTCGAAAAGGGTAGAGTTAATGAAGGAGACGGTAAATCCATCTGAGCAAAAGGATAAGTTGTTCTCTTGTCGAGTAGAAAAAGATTAGAACTTACCGAGCATCAAAGGGAAGTTAGACGTGCACAACAAGGAAGGGAGAGGGATTGCAGTGGACATGGTCCGGGAATCCGGACTTACACAAGCCTTGATTTCTCTCAAGGAAATGATGACTCACAAGTTCAAGAAACTCCGTCAGAATAGTGGCTTCACCTTTTATTTTATCTGCAAGGGCTCAGGTGAGTATTGTCGTTAAGAAAATCACGCTCTTTATTATTTTGATATTGTTGTGATCGCGATTTTATATCGCACGCAAGTGCACGTATCGCTTAAATAATATAGTGACAAAAGTTGGATATTGTACTCACATGGATTTATTATTTCTCTTATCAATATCAAGACTAACCTACTTAACTTAATCTAAAATTAATTGAAAATAAATAAAGATCAAATAACAATTTTGGAGATAAACTTTATGCGTGAGAACCTAAGGTTGTAACTTCACCTAAGCACGCAAACAATGAGTTCATGCATTTTTCATTCAATTGGGTTGTTGTTATGAATTATTAACTTAGTGTACTAAACTATCTACAAGTCTCGTTCGACGGTCAGGTAAATATATTTGGATTTAAACCAATTAACTATATATTTATGGAATTAATTTAAATCAAATTTATTAAAAATAAGTTTTACTATTGGTTACGCATGCCTTGCATGTATATGTCTATTTTAAAAGGAAATTTATTCAAAAGAATTATATAATGTGCTATTATTCTCACAGCTAATCCAGATTCCTTCCGTCGAGTTCTTAAGGATTTACCAACTATATTCTATTGTCGGCCAAACAAATAAAATACGCATCAAAGTACAGAGAATAATAAATAATAAATAACAAACCCAAGAGAATAAAAAGATGCAACTTAATTAATAAACATATGTTTGTGATCCATTACAACCCTAAATTAATAATTTAGCTACTCATGATATTCAATAAAAACATGTTAATCATTATAGATACAAAACAATGACTCATAAAAAATAAACTAGAGAGAAAATGAAATAAAGAACTCTTGTTTGTAGTCTTCACCTTCGAACTCCAGCACCAGCTAAAACACTCATCATTGTCTTGCTCTAGATGTTCTTCTTTGCTATAGGACTCTAAAATTGCGTTATGAGAATTTTTTTAGATTTTGGGATGAACTTGTGCTTATATAGGAGGCCCGATGGGGTCTTTCCTACTTAAAAATCAAATTTTGGGCGAATTAAGAGCTGAACTTCTGTGTCACGACGCCCTCATCATCAGCGCGTCGCGACACGCTTCCATGGGCGTCACGACTCGCCAGCCTTGTGTTGCTCTCTGCTTGAAATTTGTTGATTTGTGCGTCGCAACGCGATTTCACTTCGGGACACGCATTTTGACTCTAAAATTTGGCCCAAATGTGCTCCAAAATTATTGATTCATCACTCGTTGAATCCGTTGAGTCTTGGTATGAATCTAACTTGCAAAACACACCCAAAACACATTAAGCGCTCATACAACTCGAGATAATACACAAAACATTAAGATATATGGGCGAGAAATATCTATATATTAGCCGCTCATCGTACCTCCAAACTTAACATATTTCTAGTCCTCAAGCAAAACAAATAAAAATAAAATAAAATAAACAAACAAAATAAATAAATCAACCTAAGCCATTTTCGTAGGGATCATGATTACATTTAGCGTATGCAATAAGCCTTTAAATCTCTAGGCTACCCTAATGGACGAGTTATAGTCTCGTGAGGGCTTACAGCGACGATACCCACAAACGTCATTTAACACACACATACAATTATGTAAAAATAATAAAATACATAAAACAGTCCAGTTAGTTACACATTTTATTATCCTCAAAATCCTCAAAGAATGTCTACCAATGAAATCAAAGAACCTTCAAAGTACCCAATGCAACTCAAATCCAAGTTCTTGAATAAATCATTTAAACTAGACTTACAGTGTGTGTGTAAAGGTTCGGTCACAACTCGATTCCTAAATAAGTCAACTCGGTTGATTCATCTCAAATATTGGGATCCATGGGTATAACCAACCTAGATATCTCAAAAGTGCTATGTATTTGCCTATCAAGCTCGATATGTACTCCCTACCTTTGGAATGTAGCATTTCTCCTCGTGGTGGTCCTAACACTCGCCTATGGGTAGCTTCACGCTTATCGGTTATAGATGATTTATCTTTTTTTCTCAGTCTTTTTTATGCTCTTTTCATTTTTTTCAAAAGATTTTTTTTCTGCTTTAGCCAATACCACATTATAAAATAATTACAAATATAGACAGATATGCAAACAAACGGTCATTCATCTTCAAACAATTTCTTCAACTAGTCACTTTGTCAAGTACATAGGTTCTTACTGTTAGAAACTTATTTTGGAGTGCTTATGAGTCTAATATAGATCACCTACTCAAGACATCAGACAAAGGTAAATTGGACACTTATCGTTTCTAAGATTTCATCTTAAACAAGTAAACTCATCATTAGACTTGTGTTTTACTACCTAAGACTTAAAAAAATTAATTAATTTTTTTCTTGATTTTTTATGAATAAATAAATTTTAAAATTTTAAAAAAATAGCATGACTAACATTAACATGCACACACCCTTAAACTTAAAATTTGCATTGTTCTCAATATAAGATAAGTGTAAAGAATACAATAGTGAGGAACAACACTACCGTGCATGGAGTTGATCAGGCTCATGCTGGTCAGAATTTGGCTGGCGGGTTGTGTGGGTTGTACTAGTATCTGCATAGATAAACATGTAAGCTATTACACACGCAAATGGCACACAAAAAAAAATGTGTGGGTTACCTCCCGCCTAGCGCTAAGTTTAACATCTTCAGCCAGATGTTCTCTGAACATCTTCATTCAAGGAGGCTTCAATGTGACTTTGGATGTCCTAGATGACACACTCACAAAGTGGTTCTTTACTCCTAAGTATAAGATTGTCGAAGTAATAAAATAACTCAGTAAATCTGGGGTCGATCCACTGAGAATAAATTTAATAGGATAAAATAATAATTCAACTAATAAAATAAAAATAATAAAATAAAATATTAAGTTTAGGGGATCCACTCTTGATATTTCAAGTATAAATAATTTTTACTTTTTATAAAATATAAATTATAATTATTTCTCAATCAATTTATTTTATAATTATCTGGTATTAATTATGCAAACACATGTAATTCGTCATGTCGATAATTAGTCATGTCAAGGTACTAAATATGTCAAAACATATAAAACCAACCATAAATGCGGTGATAACATGTAACATCCATCTCCAATAGATGTTACCGGCATGGAATAGGTCATCTTATCCCATGAGCCTCTGACCATCTAGCTATGTGTAACATCCCCGATTCGGGAGATGTTACTGGCAGGGAATAGGTCGTACTATCCCACTGAGCCACTGACTTTCTAACTGTGAACAACACTGATACTTTTTCTCAATCCAGAATCTTATGTATGGGACTGTTGCCCAACTTGGCAACATGATATACAAATCCAACTTTAATAATTGTATACTTAATAACACTCGCTTTTATAACTTTATTAATATACATTTTAACTTTATACAAGGACCAA
This sequence comes from Zanthoxylum bungeanum, assembly GCA_019454045.1. NCBI lineage: Eukaryota > Viridiplantae > Streptophyta > Magnoliopsida > Sapindales > Rutaceae > Zanthoxylum > Zanthoxylum bungeanum. The sequence goes on along the minus strand of SKCR01029642.1, from coordinate 99,674 downwards.
CATAGTACTAATGACTGATACATGACTTTTCTCTGACTCTAATTGGGCTCTCTCTCTGACTTGACCTGGTGGACTCCATACCCTAGTGACTGCCATCAGTATCCATCCTCCCGAGCTCGTTCTCCATGAACCTGCAAAACAAAACAGTGGGAGTGGGGGGTTAGATCGTTTGAACGATCTAAGTGAGTGGACGATTTTAAAATGAAAACTAGAATACTTTATGAAATTCATGTTTTAGAAATCAATTCGAATCTTTCCGAAAACTTTCCATTCTTGAAAATTTCTCTCTGAAATATGCTTTTGAAAATCTGGTTCTGAAAACCTATATCTGAAAGATCTGTTCTGAAAACTATTTCTGAAATGTCTATTTCTGAAAACTGTTTCTAAAAATTGATCTCTGAAAACTGTTTTCTAAAAACCTGTTATCTGTCTCTGAAAAACCTGACGTATTGGGGCGTTACGTATCGCCGTCCCCCCATACGCCTAACTAGAGCCATGAGTGCAAATCCATGACATTGGGGAGTTACATATCGTCGTCCCCCAAAGCTTGCCACTACTTGTCCCTGAAACTAGTGGTCTTGGGGTGTTACGTATCGCCGTCCCCCAAGCCACTAAACTAGAACTGGGGTGCAGATCTATGCTACCCTTCAAGCTCTGAATCTAGAATCTAGGGGCATCTGTCATCCATAGTCTTGAACTAGGAACTGGGGACGTTACGTCTCTCTGTCCCCTAGTCCTCTACAAGTGCACATGTCATCTGTCAATTCCATGTCTGTATCAAGTTACATACTGATGTGAGTTTTTTCCTCCATGCCTCGAAAACATAAAAACTCAAGCTTTTAAATTACTTTCCTAAAATATTCCTTAAAACATACTCTTTCATGAAATGACTGTGATAAAACTGGCTAACGCCCTAAGTACGTAAAAATAAGTCTGATATTTAAAACAACATCATGTAAAAAGATCAACTTAAGGAAAAAGTGTCCACTCACAGATTTGGAATTTGGCTGGCATAACTTCACTGCGCGGAAAGGATTTGTGGTTCATGCGATAACCTTTAATAGGCAACTTAGTTAGAATACATATCGTAGAATACACTTCGAACTATTATCGCTACAAGGGGTTTTTCCAACTATTTCATGGTAATTTACGTGTATATAAGATGATAAGAAGTCCTTCGGTTGGTCTATAATATCCTGAGTCAAAACTGAATTGGTAAAAAAAATATCCTGGAAAATGGCCACGCGTCGCGAAGCAAAGACTTGCGCGTCGCGACGCGACCTGGAGATGCCAGACAGAGAGTGGTTTTTTGGTTTGCGTCGCGATGTGCACAACACATAATCGAATTGAGGCTTATTTTCTAGAACGCGTCGCGACACGAGGCCAGTTTCAGGGCCTAAAATTAACCCTTCCATGTCTAACTTGCTCCAAACACACATCCCACTAACACTTTTGCACAAACAACTCCTTAAACTACCACATTCATCCTTCATACTCCAAATACCATTATCTAATCATCATTTATGTCATAATCTCAACTTAAATTCATTACCTAAAATTTCTTAATTCTTGATTATCCTTAAATGAAACCAATTTCTTAGTTTATTATCTACCTCAGCGTAATTACTAACATGCCAATAAAATTACCATAACATCATTTTATCAAAATCTCATAACTTAGAATTTGGGTCTAGGTTCTTTACCTTCTTTCTGTTGATTTCCTTCACTCCCCAAGCTCCCAATGGTTGCCAAGCCTCTTCTTATCTTATGGAGATTTGATATTTGCGCTCTCTTATTTGCTTTCTCTTCCCTATTCTCTCCTTCTTCTTCTTCTTCTTCTTCTTCTTCTTCTTCTTCTTCTTCTTTTGCTTCTTCTTCTTCTTCTTCTTCTTCTTCTTCTTTTTCTTCTTCCTCCTCCTCCTCCTCCTCCTCCTCCTCCTCCTCCTCCTTTCCATTGTCGTTCTATTAAGACAGTCTTATCTCTAAGTATTTTACTTGTCTTTTATCTTCTTCTTCTTTAATCGTCTCATATAGACCATCTTGCTTCTAAATCTTTTACTTAGTCCCCATTTTTCTCCTTCCACTCCGTCTTTGTACTAGATCTGAAGATTTTTATATTTCAGCCTACTTTATTGCGTATTCAATTACTTTTAGAGATATCTTTAAAGTGAAAACTGGGGTCCATCTTTGCTGCTGTTATTTAACGAAGGTTGGGAGGGTGGGGATGGATTCTAACAAGTCATTGATGGTGATAATATCTGTAACTACCCATGTTATGGTTGTACTTGTTGTTTATCTATAAGTCTGTATTTTTTCGTGTTTACACATTCGGCGTCGACTCTCGTATTAAGATTCTGCTAGATACTTCCTGAGTTTCCTGCTTCAACTTCATTCTTGATTCTTTTTCCGACTATCAGTCATACTGCCTCCTCTAGAGTTATGCTCTTTAAAAAACTCCATTATGCTACCTCTGTATTTCTTTTTACTAGTCTCTGTTGCTTGAACGTCTGCAATCATTGCTTACTCTCAGAGTCCTACTATACATTCTATATTATTGCTCATTATGAAGTTTACTCCCCTTACTTAGATTTTCTTCTTATCTCAATTCCTTGAACTTCTTTCGTCTCTACTCCCCTGAAAACTCCATCCATTTCGATTACTCAGGTCTTGTCTATTAAATCCTTAGGTTCATGTACTATTCCTTTACTAGTTCTTTCATCACAATTCAATGAGATTCTTTATATGCTATTGCCCTTTCCGGTTCTTTACTCTCATGAGCCTTTGCCTCCTTAAAGGTTCTCAATTCAATGATAATTTCGAGATTTTAACTCTATTTTCCATGTTTTCAAATTATTATATCTTATATAAAAACATTGCCGTCTTATGATTCTTATCTATGCCTTGTTGTACTCGTTGGCTCGGCGATCTAGCTATCTCATAATCCGCCTAATCTGTCAAATATGCTTTCTTACTGATTATTTTCCTTATTGGGCTCTAAGTAGAAGGGTGTGTATATACATTCCATATGGATCTGTGTGTTAGTGTTCCTAGAACATGCCAATGATCTAATAAGCAAGAAAAGGTGTTCATAAATTCATTATAAGTTGCGGAATTACTTACATTGAATGGATTTGAGCTTTTAAAATTTTTGAGAAGAAGATCTCCAAGATTCTTCCTTTGTTAGATTCCAAGCTTTGAGTTGTGAATGAATATTTCCAAGATCCAACCTTTGTGTTGATTCCAAGCTTTGAGTTGTGAATGAAGATCTCCAAGAACCATCCTTTGCGTTGATTCCAAGCTTTTGAGTTGGTTTCCCTATCACCTTAGAAGACTTCTACAAGTGCTAGCTTTGTTGATTTTGCCACAAAATCAAAGAGAGAGAGAGATGAAGCTCACGCCCATTCTTGATGAACTAGGGTTTAATTTTTGTCAAGTCATGTGTAATGAGAGAGAGAGATGCCTTTTGGTAAAACCAATATAGCCTTTTACCTAAACATGGTGGTTGGGTAAATGGTTTCACCAAAACCATTCCAAGGTGGTTGGAAAGTTGGTGGCTTGGCATAAATGCCAACTACCCTCCCAACTACCACATGTGAAGTGGGCCCCACATTTGAATTCAAAATTCAAATGTCTCTACGAACATTTGCCGCGGCTCGGATCTGTTTAATCTAATTAAACGAACTTTCGTTGCTAAATAATTAAATCTAATTTAATTAAATAACGATGCCTCGCAAATATATTACGAACGTCGTTTACGAATTAATTCTAAATTAATTCGTTCGTTCGTATTAAAGTCCGACTTTAATTTCGTAATGAAATTCAATTCATATTAATATATCCGATATATTAATTTTAGCCCATACAAATAAATTAAATTAGAAAAATCAAATTTAACTATTAAATTTATTTTACCGATTACTTCCAAATTAATCACGTTCTCTCTCTTCCGAACACATTTAATCCCATATTAAATAAAGCCTCAATTAATCCCAGATTAATTTTCTCTCTCTAAATTAATCCCAGATTAATTCTAGTTTAAGTCAACTGTCATCGGTGAATCTTTGGGAAGCGACCCAAGAGACCTCTGGATATGTTGGCAGTAAATCCGGTTATCGGACTATCCGATTAAGTGCGTACTTCGTACCGCATGTTTACAGATTTACAAGACATGGTTGGCTTCTAGCAAAGCACCGTGCCTACCCAATTCTCCAGAAATATTCTTACTGGAATATACAATCTATGTCAGGCATAGTATACGTAGTATTGCGTATATCGATCAAGTATCAGATGTCACGTGCTAGACCTGAGGCTGGAATTATGTCTGTCCCTTACGAAGCACATGTCGGATGTCTGGTAACTAGTCTCTATAATAGGATGAACATGACCTAGTCATATCATCCCGATGACTGCAGTGCTTAAGAGTACTAGCTCCGTATCCTACGTGACATCATCTCCACTATGACTGGAGTGATACTTCCGTCTTGACATCACACCTAATACACTACGATTCTCAATATACCCAGCAGAGGCGTACACAGAACCGGTTAAAGCCCTGGACGACCAAAACCAAAGCATATTGATTGTCGCAAGTATTAGCGGTGCAAGTCTCAGGTTAAGACCAAATACACCTACCCTGATTTCGGACTTCCATAGACACATAGTCATACTACCAATGGAATTCCGAGGGGTCTATCCAGATCGAAGCTGTTTTCCGTACCATCGGTAAAACACAACCTCCTATTACACTTGCATGAGTATCCAATACCCAAATATATGAGAACTATGCTGTTACGCTTCCATAACACGCACAAGTGTAATACTAGTCTATTTCGCATAATCGATGTCCAGTCTCGATAATACTACGACTAGGATATTTAATGATTAAACCTTCGAAGACTGATACTGTCTCATATCATCTCAATCCGGAACTAATCATTGGGACCTCCTATCATTTATACATCTAGATGATCTAATCACAAATGATAAGAGAGCAATCTCCTTTGTCACATAGTTAATTTGTACAACAACACCATGATCTGTACAAATAGTGACGCTATGGGTCATAACTGTCCAACACTGTGAACCTGCGTTTCTATTATTTTCATAAGCTTGGTGATAGTCTAGTTAGGTGTCTATAAGCTTACTTAGAGTTTTGGGACTACTGAAAGGGAAAAATTACTATATGTTCCATTAGAAACTACTTCGACTATATCATGATGTTGGACAATTATGACCCATAGCATCACTATTTGTAAAAGAAATGGTGTTTTTGTACAAATTAACTATGTGACAAAGGAAATTGCTATTTTATCATTTTGTAATTGGATATATAAATGATAAAAGTCATATGATTAGTACCGGATTAATAAGATATGAGACAGTATTAATCCACGAAAGGTTTAATCATTAAATATCCCTAGTCGTAGTATTATTGAGACTGGACATCGATAATGCGGAAGAAACTAGTATTACACTTGTGCGCGTTATGAAAGCTTAACGACATAGTTCTCATAAATTTAATTATTGGATACTTATGCAAGTGTGATAGGAGCATCTGTTAGCCGTTGGACCGGGAACAGCTTCGCTCTGGATAGACCCATCAGAGTCCAATTGGTAATATGACTATCTGTCTATGGGAATCCAAATCAGGGTAGGTGTATGTGGTCTTAACCTGAGACTTGCATCGCTAATACTTGCGACAATCAGTATACTTTGGTTTTGGTCGTCCGGAGCTTTAACAGGTTCTGTGTACGCCTCTTCTGGATTTACTTAAAATCGTAGTGTATTGGGTGTGATGTCAAGATGGAAGTATCACTTCAGTCATACGGAGATGATGATCACGCAGGGATACATAACTAATACTCTTAAATGCTGCAACTATCGGGATAGTATGACTAGGTCATGATTATCTGATTACAGAGACTAGTTGCTAGTGATCCGATATATGCTTCGTACGGGACAGACACAATTCCAGCCACATGCCAAGCATGTGGCATCCGATACAGGATTGTATTACGCAATACATTGTATACTACGCCTGATACAGATTATATATATTCCATGTTGAATATATTTCTGGAGAATTGGGTAGGCAAGGTGCTTTGCTAGAAGCCAATCATGTCTTGTAAATCGGTAAGAACGTGGTACGGGGTACGCACATGTTCGGATAGTCCGATGACCGTATTTACTGCCAACATATCCAGGGATCTCTTGGGTCGCTTCCCAAAGATTCACTGATGACATTTGACTCGAACAGAATTAATCTAGGATTAATTATGAGAGGAAATTAATCTGGGATTAGTTACGGAAAGAATTAATCTAGGATTAATTATGAGAGAGAAAATTAATCTGGGATTAATTACGGCAAGAATTAATCTGGGATTAATTTGTCGAGAAGATAGAACGTGATTAATTTGGAATTAATCGGCAAAGTAAATGTAATAGTTAAATTGAATTTTACTATTTAATTTATTTAATTGGGCTAAAATAATATATTGGATATATTAATTGAAATTGGATTTTAATACGGAATTAAAATTGGATTTTAATTCAAGCGAACGAATTAATTTAGAATTAATTCGTAAACGACTTTCATAATAATTTTGCGAGACATTATTATTTAATTAAATTGAATTTAATTACGTCGCGACGGGAAATTCGTTTAGTCGGATTAAACGAACCCGGGCCCAAAGTGTGTTGTGTAAGTCAACTTGAATTTGGAATTCAAAATTGGGTGGGACCCTCAACTTACATCACTTGTCACTATTCATGATGGGTGCAGTTGCCTAATTAATGTTGGACTTTAACTCACAACACACACAACCTTTTGTAACAAGTTTTTGGAAACTCAAAACACTATTCATTCTCTCCATTTTCTCTCCAAAAACTGTGAGCTTCATGCTTCATAGGGAAGAAATTTTGCTTCACTAATTGATCAAAGCTAGCACTTTGGGAGTTTTTGAAGGTGATAGGGAAACCCACCCTTGAGTTTGGAATTCAAAAGAAAGCTTGGAGCTTCTTCTACATCCATGGAAATTTTGAAATCTCTAATCCGATCAATGTGAGTATTCCCGCAACTTATTTTGATTTTATTCACACAATAATCACGCTTAGAGATCCTGTGGCATGTCTAGGACACTAACAATGGTATTAGAGCCATCCTAAGCTTGATTAGAAATCTAGGGTTTATGGACTTTGATTTGAGGATTTTTCTTGGAGTATATATTTTCCTAAATTGATTGTTTGGTTATGCTTAGATTATGATAACTTAGAGTTATGCATGATTGGATTTGTGAAAAATTGATTGGATAAAAAATCTCCATTTCCTTTAGCTTGGCCGAATATGAACCCTAATGTGCTCATGGTGATTTTTTGATTTTTGACAATTGGATATATTAAATGCATGAAATGAATATTGATTGTTGATTTAATTGGATTGAAATCAAAATTGGGTATTATTTCTTGCAATTGGCGTGACATATAGCATGTTGGAAAGAGTTGATTTTGCTTCAATTTGTGTTGGACATGAATTGGATGATTAAAGCATGATTAATTAGTTTAATTGATGTTTTGGAAATATTGGATTAATTAATTAATTGTGGTAATTGCACTTTAATTAGATTAATATGTAATTTGGAATAATATGTTAATTTAATTTATTGTATTTGGGCTTAATGGGCTTGGTTAGACCAAGTATGGTTTTGGACAATTGGGTTGGATCCAATTGGGCCTAAAACTATTTCCATAAAGTCTAAATATGACTTTTGGGCCTTTAAAAATTTAATTGGGCCTAAATTGATTTTTGGCACAAGGTGATTCTTATTTGGGCCTTGGCATTTTGGGTTTGATCCATTATGGCCAAAGCCCATGCCTAAAGAATTAATTGAAAGCCCATTGGACTTTAATTGAATAGTATTGGATGCTAATTGGGCCTTTGAGACCCATTTGGATTGGATTTGGAATCCAAGTCTAAAATGCACAAAAATAAGTGTAATTATTTAATTTAGAATTAAATATGAATTAATATTGGATACAATTTAAAATTGAATTTAAAATTATAGTTCAATATAATTCAAGAATAATTACTTTGAGTATTTATTCTTAAACAAGTTGAACTTGCGCAAATCAAATCGTTGTATGAACATTAGATTGTCATTAATTCAAAGATTAATTAATTGGATTAGATTGATTGACAGCATGCTTTGTGTGAATACTTGGATGTATTTGTATGAATAATGTATATCGGATGGATATTAGAAGGGTGGAGGCAATTTTGGAAATTGTTGTAATAAATTTGGAATTTATCAAATTGGACCTGCGTGTCCAGCCTATTATCTCTTTACTCTTTGTATTTCTCTTCTAACCAATTCCCCTCAATGCAAATGAGGTTTCTCTAATGTATTATGTAATTGGGTAGAAGTGTTAGTGTTCCTAGAACATACCAATGATCTCTAAGGTGATTTGTGTGTGAATAAATCAAAGAAAGTTGCGGAAGTACTCACTTTGATCAGATGAAGTTCAAGATTTTTTCTTCTTTGTTGGAATCTCCAAGCCTTTGATTTGAATTCCAAACTCAAGGGTGAGTTTCCCTAACACCTTTATTTGACTCCCAAAGTGCTAGCTTTGTTCAAAATTGGAAGTAAAATTTTCTCTCCAAGAGCAAGGAAGAATCGGCCATGGTGAGATTTGGAGGAAAGAGAGAAAATGAATAATAGTTTCAAAAGTTGGTTGGTGTGTTGCTTTTAAAGTCCAACATTTATTAAGCCCAACAACTTCCATCAAGTGTCAAACCATTGATGTAAGCAAAGTGAGTCCCACCACTTTAAATTCCAAATTTAAGTTGGCTTACACAACACACTTTGAAATTAATTTATTTTATTACGAAAGCCGCTTGCGAATTAATTCTAAATTAATTTGTTCGCTTGAATAAAATCCAATTTTAATTCCATATCGAAATCCAATTTCAATTAATATATCCGATATATTATTTAGCCTAATTAATTAAATAGTAAAATCTAATTTCACTATTAAATTCATTTTGCCGATTAATTCTAAATTAATCGCGTTCTCTCCTCTCGACGAATTTAATCCCAGATAAATTCTCGGTACAATTAATCCCAAATTAATTCTTTCTCTGATAATTAATCCCAGATTAATTCTTGCCGTAATTAATCCCAGATTAATTTTCTCTCTCATTATTAATCCCAGATTAATTCTGTTCGAGTCAAATATCATCGGTGAATCTTTGGGAAGCGACCCAAGAGATTCCTGGATATGTTGGCAGTAAATACGGTCATCGGACTATCCGAACATGTGCGTACCCAGTACCACGTTCTTACCGATTTACAAGACATGGTTGGCTTCTAGCAAAGCACCATGCCTACCCAATTCTCCAGAAATATATTCAACATGGAATATATATAATCTGTATCAGGCGTAGTATACATAGTATTGCGTATTGCGATCCAGTATCGGATGTCACATGCTAGGCCTGGGGCTGAAGTTGTGTCTGCCCCATACGAAGCATATATCAGATCACTAGGAACTAGTCTCTTTATTATCGGAAAGTCATGACCTAGTCATACTTTCCCGATGGCTATAGCACTATAGAGTACCAGTTTTGTATCCCTGCGTGATCATCATCTCCATATGACTGAAGTGATACTTCCATCTTGACATCACACCCAATACACTACGATTCTCAATATACCTAGAAGAGGCGTACACAAAACCTGTTAAAGCCCCAGACGACCAAAACAAAAGTATATTGATTGTCGAAAGTATTAGCGATGCAAGTCTCAGGTTAAGACCATATACACCTACCATGATTCGGATTCCCATAAACACATAGTCATACTACCAATAGGATTCCGAGGGGTCCATCCAGAGCGAAGCTGTTTCCGTACCATCGGTTAACAGAACCTCATATCACACTTGCATAAGTATCCAATACTTAAATATACGAGAACTATGCCGTTAAGCTTCCATAACGCGCACACGTGCAATACTAGCCTATTTCGCATTATCGATGTCCAGTCTCGATAATACTACGACTAGGGATATTTAATGATCAAATCTTTCGTGGATTAATACTGTCTCATATCTTATTAATCCGGAACTGATCATATGGACTTTTATCATTTATATATCCAAGTAATCTAATTACAAAATGATAAAAGAGCAATTTCCCTTGTCACATAGTTAATTTTGTACAAGAACACCATGTCCTTTAAAAAATAGTATGCTACGGGTCATAATTTTCCAACAATCTCCCACTTGGCCTATAGCCAATCACTCAAATGTCTAACACCTGAACTATGTACGAGTCGCTCATGCTTATGCTGAGATATCGCTTTCGTCAGCGGATTTATAAGGTTATTATCTGATGCGATTTATTCGATCATCACATAGCCACGATGCATGTTCTCACAAATCAGATGAAACCGTTCGAATTACATACTTGGATTGTTGATGAGACCGTAATTCTTTAGCCTGTGCTGTAGCCCAGCTCAGCTGCTAACAGAACTACTCCTAATCCAATTAGGAATTTTATAGATCCAAAATGCTTCTTTTGCTGCCCCAGCTGCAACAATATTCCGCTTTTATTGTTTAATCGGCAATAATATCTTGCTTGGAAGATTTCCAGCTCAATGTTCCGTTATTCAAACTAAATATGTACCCTTATTGCGACTTACAGTCGTCTTTCTCGGTTTGGAAACTTACAGCGGTGAACCCAGTCACCTCAAGTTCTCCTTTCCCCATATTGTCAGAAAGCATCCTTAGTTCATCCAAGATACTCAAGGATGTTCTTTACTCAATCCAGTGACCATCACCTGGATGGGCCTGATTGTGACTGCATATGCTCAAAGCATATGAGACATCAGGTTGTGTACATATCAAAACGTACGAACTCTGGGAGAGTGTCCGTAGCTTTCTAGATCTATCCCAATAGATCTTTATTCCCAGAATAAAGCCTACTTCTCCCAGTTTTTTCATGGAGAATTTTATGAAAGCCAAGCTTTCACCGATTATAGTATGAGAATGTTATTGCCGAGAAGTAATACATCATCAACATAAGGACAATGAATGTCAGTGCATTCCCACTAACCCTCTTATATACACAAGAATCATCTTCGTTTTGAATTAAATCATATACCATTATGATTACATCAAAACGATGGTTCCAAGAATTCAATGCTTGCTTCAATCCATAAATGGATTGATTTAACTTGCAAACCTTGTTTGTATGTTTAGGCACGACAAAACCGTCAGATGTTGCATACAAACATCCTCCAAAAGGTTTCCGTTAAGGAAAGCGATTTTGGCGTCTAGTTACCATATTTCATAATCGAAATATGCAGCATTAGCAAGCATTATCCGAATGGATTTAATCATGGCAACATGTGAAAAAGTTTCGTCGTAGTCGACACTATGTCGTTGACGATACCCTTTCTGTACAGGCTAGCTACGTACATTGTATGTTCCATCCATGTCTGTCTTCCTTGAAGACCCATTTAGTACCAATAGGCACAATGCCTTCTGGTACATCAACCAGTATCCAAACTTGGTTGGTATACATGGAATCCATTTCGGACTTCATGACATTTTGTCATAAAAGGAGTCGATACCATGTATCACTTCCTCATACGTAGTCGGTCCATCTTCCTCAATAAGATTAATATCTACATGAGGTGAGATTAGAAACCCATACTGTTGGGAAGCGGCTGCGAGTGCGCATCGGAAAATCAAGAAGAAATTATGATGCCGCTATCCCTTTGCCCAAGACCCATTTGTTTTGATTATTCTCTAAGCCTAGACATGTTATTATATATTCTAAGCATAAAAACTCATAAAACATGCAAAGAACATAAACCTAAATATGCTAACTATCATAAGAACTCAAATTAAAATAAAGAAAGAAAAAGACTTACTTGAGACGAAGACTCCTCCAGTCCTCCCTCCAATCTACAAGTTTTTCTCGAACTCAGCAAGCTCTCCAACGTTCCAAAGAGCCACCCAAGTGTGTGGCCTCCAAAGGTGCACACACCAAAGCCAAAACTCAACGGCAAGACTACGCCTTGAGTGCACGGGTATTTTGCCTTTGGTGCTAGCCTAGGCAAATACCTCAAAACTTTTAACTCGAGGTTCCTCTAGTCAATTAGACTTAAGGATCCTCAAAATCAGTGGCTTACTCTTAAACTTTAGAGTTGCTCACTTATATAAACCCAAGATATGAAAGGTTTCGTGCAAAAATTTGTAAAGAATTCTTTGGGTTTATATAGGTGTTTCAAAGACAACAAAATTAATTAAGAATCCGTTGTGGGATAAAACTAATTTAATCTTAGCCATTGGATCTTAATTTAGTGGTTTAATGAGATTATAAAACCCTAATAAGAGTTTGGGCCGAATTGGAATTCAAAACAAATAACAAATAAAAAAAAAATTACTATTTATGTTGCTATTCACGTTACTATTCACATTTATTTATTTATTTCAATTCCCAAAGTGCCCCTATCGTCATTCACCAATCCCTAAGCCACTATGGAATCTCATAAATGATCTGTTCAATAATTAAACACATTGAACCATTTATGAACATTTCCTACAACAATCATATATGCTGTTAAATTTGTACTGTGCACTGTTAACCATTGATTTCGACTTTGTTGTGTGTGACCTTTTGGGTTCCCCTCAAGTTGGACATGAAATGAATCGTGATAATTTAATCGAACATAAATTATCCTCCTATTAGATGGTCGTTCGATTTCAATGACCAAGGTTGACATCTAATAACATGCCAAGGTCCCCAGATGAGAAGGAAAGATATATACCCATTTTGTATGTGATTTACATATGATATTGTCTCTCTCCTCACTATATCCCCACTGTTTGACCTAAGGTATGGAAAATGTCTACCCATATAGTCAAAGGTATGATGTTGATAGTGTCATGAATCGTGTTAACCCAAGAATCTCACATGATTCTTCCGTTGCAGCCACAGTCTCAAGCACTGATCACACATATCAACCCGCGAACTAGAATACTACTCTTATAAGAAAATATTATTCGAGAGAGTGGCGATTCTCTGTTGTATCTTTACAAACTTCATGTGTTTCAACAAATGACCCAATCATACCCTTATGACCGGATCTTTTGAACCGGGGAAGGAGAATGTCAAAGTATTTGATCCATACATAAGATTGTAAAGACCTCAAGTCTAAGGACTAGTCATACAATTGATACATGAAAGTTCTCAAAGACACATGGGATAAAACACTCCATGTGAAAACTTTCGGTGGTCAGTTCGATGGACACGAGCAACTCATGCATCCATGTGATACACCAAGCGGACGGATCTCCGCTAGTAGCCTATGAGATCGGCTACCCCACTTAAGGGCGGATCATATCATCATCTAGTCTCTCCGCTTTGTGAACTCTAGATTATTCACAAAACTATGACTAGGAATGTTTAAGAGTAATGATTCTCATAAGGCGTGGAAACCATCATCTTATTACTCCAAGGGCTTTATTACAGTGTTTGATGATTCATATAAGTTATGTAAGACACGTATAATAAAGATTGCCATTTTATTAATTAATGAAAATATTACAAATACATGTACATATAGCCCATCCACAAGTTGGGTATAGGGCATATCCCTAACAATCTCCCACTTGCACTATAGCCAACTAGTATGAATCTGGACACCATACTCTCGGGTGTGCCTATCATGCTTTTGTTGAGTCAGTCCTTTAGTCAGAGAATCTGCAAGATTATCTTATGTGGGTATTTTCTCTATAATAACTTATTTCTCTCAACAATCTCCCTGATGAGATAATCGCCTGAGTACATGCTTGGATTTCTGGTGGGACCTTGGTTCATTTGATTGAGCAATGGCGCCCGTGTTGTCACAGTACATCATGACGCCATTCTTTATCGCGGGAAGCACTTCCAGCTCCGTGATGAACTTTTTTTATCCAGACTGCTTCTTTAGCTGCCTCAGATGCTGTAATATACTCGGCTTCAGTGGTGGAGTCCGCTGTAGTTGACTGCTTTGAGCTTTTCCAACTGAAAGCTCTGCCATTCAAAGTAAACATATATCCTGTTTGCGATCTGCTGTCATCCCTATCGGTCTGAAAGCTCGCATCACAGTAACCAATGACTTTTATCTCAAAACAATCTCCGTATGTCAAGAACACATCCTTAGTTCTTCTCAGATACTTGAGGATTGTTTTGACAGCTGCCTAGTGTTGCTCACCAGGATTTGCCTGATACCTGCTTGTTATGTTAAGAGCATAAGAGACATCAGGTATTGTACATAGCATCACGTACATGATCGATCCTATTGCTGAAGCATAAGGGATCATATTCATACGCTCTCTATCTGAAGGAGTATGTGGACATTGCTCCTTAGATAATTTGATTCCATGACAAGTAGGTAAATTACCTCTTTTGGAATCTTCCATTTTGAAATTTTCAAAACTTTATCTATGTATGTAAATTGAGAAAGTCCTAACAACCTCTTAGATCTATTACGGTAGATCTTAATGCCGAGGATGTAGGCTGCGTCTCCCAAATCTTTCATGGAGAAATTCTGAGATAACCATTGGTTGGTGGCTTGCATCATGGGAATATCATTCCCGATGATTAATATGTCATCGACATATAATACAAGAAATACAACAACACTCTCACTACTTTTCCTGTAGACACAAGGCTCGTCTACATTTTTGATGAAGTCAAATTCTTTGATTGTCTCATCAAATCGTATATTCCAACTTCTGGAGGCTTGCTTGAGTCCATAAATGGATCGTTTAAGCTTGCATACTTTATTATGATCATCCTTAGATGCAAACCCCTCAGGTTTTGTCATATAGACTTCCTCTACGAGGTTCCCATTAAGGAATGATGTCTTGAAATCCATCTGCCAAATCTCATAATCAAAGTATGCAGCTAGTGCCAGTAAAATTCGAATGGACTTTATCATTGCAACAGGCGAGAAGGTTTTGTCATAGTCAATTCCTTGGGATTTTTCTATAACCTTTCGCCACCAACCTAGCCTTATAGGTTTGGATGTTGCCTTTGCGTCAGTTTTACGCTTGTAAATCCACTTGCAGCCTATGGGTTTTATCCCTTCAGGTGCATCCACCAAGTCCTAGACTTGATTCTGATACATAGAGTCTATTTCGGATTTCATGGCCTCAAGCCACTTGATTGAATCAATGTCACGTATTGCTTCGTCATAACTGGTTGGATCGTCATTATCAATGACCTGATCATGTTCCTTATCAATATGGAAACCATATCTTTCAGGCTCATATCTTTCCCTACCATATCTTCTAAGTTCATAACCTTGTGGTTGTTCCGTCGCTGCCCTTTTGAGGGGCCTGGGGTTTAGTTCTATGTTAGTTTGTTCTTCTCGTACCTCATCGAGGTCAAGTCTACTCCCACTATTTCTTGAGAAGGAATTCATTCTCTAGAAATTTAGCATTTCGTGAGACAAATGTTCTTTGTTCATTTGGGACGTAGAACACGTATCTTGAGTTCAAGGTATATCCTACAACTTACATTTAACTCTGCCCTATCATCCAATTTGTTAGTTTGTGTGAGCTTAACATATGCGTCACATCCCCAAACTCTTAGATAACTAAGACTATGACGTTTCCCCAGACCATAACTCATATGGTGTTGACTAACAGTCTTGGAAGGAACTTGGTTTAGTAGTAGTGTTGCAGTTTCTAAAGCAAGACCCCAAAATGAAAGAGGTAGATCCGTGCCTGGCATCATTGATCGGACCATATCTAATATGTCTGATTTCTCCTTTCGGAGACCCATTATGCTGTGGAGTTCCCGGAGGAGTCCACTGGGAAACAATGCCATTTTCTCTCAAGTAATCTTGAAATTTTTTCGCTTAAGTATTCACCACCTCGGTCAGACCTTAGTGACTTAATACTTTTATTAAGCTGGTTTTCTACTTCAGCTTGAAGTCTTTGAATTTCTCAAAGGCTTCAATTTGTACCGCATAAGGTACACATACCCATATCGCGAATGATCATCGATAAAGGTAATAAGTAGGAATCCACCTCTAGCGGTGACTGACATTGGTCCGCATACATCAGAGTGTATGAGTTCTAATGTCTCCGCTGCACGCTGTCATTTACCTTTAAGGTAATTTGGTCATTTTACCAAGTAAACAAGACTCACAAGTTCCATAAGGTTTATTATTGAAGGGTCTGAAATACCCATCCTTATGTAGCTTAGTTAATCTTGTTTCATTGATATGACCTAAGCGACTGTGCCATAGAAGTGATTCATTGAGATTATTCGAGTTAACGTTGTATATATTAGAGGTTGAACTTCTTTGTTAGTTTGTAAGACATAGATACCATTATTCAAAATACCATCCTCTATATTTTATTTCATTGAAATAAATAGAACATTCATTACAACTTATTAGGCATGAAAAGCCTTTTATTAATAGAAGAAATTGAAATGATGTTCTTTACTAGAGAAGGTACATAAACAAAATCTTCTAAGTCTAAAACTAAACCATTCGGAAAAACTAATGAATAAGTCCCCCCGCACAATGCAGCCAGTTTTGCTCCATTACCCATGCGTAAGTCAACCCCCCATGACGGAGTCCTCCTACTGTTTCTCAGGCCCTGCACATTGTTACACAAGTGAGTCCACAACAGGGTGTCAAGCACCCAAGTAGAAGGTTCAGAGTTTTGAGAATATAGTTCAATCATATACAACATACCTGAAGCATTGGGCTTCTTGCCTCTTGGGCTTCCCTAGCTTCCTTGGCTTTCAAGGATCTGCAGTCTTTCTTCCAATGACCCTTCTTTCCACAAAAGAAACATTTTCCCATTTCCTTTTTTCTTCTCCACCTTACCATTGGGCTTTAGGTGATCTGGAGCCTTGGCCTTGCCCTTATTTTTCTTTGGGCCTCGTGGCTTCAGGTCCGTACCCGTAAGCATGACGGAGGTTTTAAGCTCCGGTTTCAAGTCCTTCTCTGCTTGCTTTAATCAGATTGTGCAATTCTGCTAAAGTAGGCTTCTTTATCAGACAGATGAAACTGCATAATAAAGTTAGAGAATCTTTTGGTAAGGACTGAAGAATTAGATCGTGACCTATCTCATGATCCATGATGAACCCGAGGTTGGCCAATTTTTCAATGTGGCCAATCATCTTAAGCACATGTCCACTAACAGATCATTCCTTATACCTTGTTTGGAATAAGGCACATGACACTTGGAATCTCACGGTATGAACGGAAGTTGCATACAACTCCTTCAAGTGAAAGATGATGGTTTGAGCATCCATATCTTCGTGAGCTTTCTGAAGTTTCGTCCGATTAGAGCCAAGTATTATGCAAATGCTTGCTCATCATCATCGACGTGTTTCTTCAAGCATCAAATGTATTTTGGTCAGCATCTTCTGCGGGTTCAGGGGGAAATGGTCTTTTCAAGAACATAGAAAATCTTTTCTTGTCGTAGACAATTTTAAGTTTTCTAAACCAGTCATTGTAGTTGTCCCCTTTGAGCTTATGCTCATCAAGGATGGAACGAAGTGATACTTGTTTGCCATTTGAATGTTTGTGAAATATTTTAAAAACACCACTGTTAAGAGAGAAAGTTAAAATTAGGAATATGTTTTCATTAATGTTTCATAATAACATGGTCTTTTAATATTATGAAGTTGCTCCCACTCAATTGTTTTAAAATTTGTAAGCAAATCGCATCAACCCCAATATGATGGATTTCTTGTGGGCAGGATCCCATTATCATCATTTCATAACTCCGACTAGGGCCGGTCGTTATAAAAAAGATTTAGTTAGTTCCCAACCAATTTATGATATATCACAATTCCTTGATCACTGGGTTGGGCAATCAAACATGCCATAGCTTATGCTAGTCCTTGTGGACTCCCATCTTTGCCACTAAGTTTAAGACCACACTTAAGGGTCGCTGCGTCTTATGTCAAAAAGTCAACCATTGTCAATAGTACGATTTAGGGACAATTTGTATTGGTTAGTCTGGTAAAGCCTATTCCTGCCAATACAGTTTAAGCCCTTTGGGTCTATACTTTACAATGGGAGGAAAATTTTAGACTTAATTATTATTGAGGATTTTAGTAAGTTTAAGTGAATAACTGTCAATGGATTCCTCCATTGAAAATTCCCCAGAGGGAGGGTGGAGCGAACTCCTAAATACCTTACCTCTTAGGCTCTTATTGCCTTGGTGACAGGAATAAAATAGATCCTCCAAATTAGTCCAACACTTTAAATATACTTTAAGGTAAGCTTTGAGTAAATGATTATCTAGATGTCTTCACAGCTTTTCCTTTGGCTATAAAAAGGGTGAGTGAAGGAACAACCAAATCATTATCTAACTCTAGTATACCATTTGGTTAAATTAACTTTAGTTTGGAAAGTTTTATTAACGCTTGGTCCCACCCCACTTGTATCTTTTATAATGTCTTTATTATAAACAAGTGATTTATATTTATTAGCCTTAAAGGTAATAAATCTCTAAGTTCATCACGGAATAATTACTTAGCTAAGGGATAAGAAATACACTCTCTTTATTTTCCTTAGAAAGTCTCTAGATGCTTGCACTATAAATAATCATGCCAATTCTATCATACATATAGAATCATCAAGCATATGAGTTTTAATATGTTGGAATTATTTTAGGCATTAAATAACTTTGATTATATTTAATTATGATATTGCATTTTTTTTATCAAATAAATTTACTATTCATTTTTTTTACAGATGCGTGAACTTTTAAATGCAATTTCACAATTCCAATCTTACCAAATCATGCAAACTTGTGCCTAAATTAATTGATTTCAGGGTGTTAGCTTTCCAACGAGCTTTTTACACACCCAATTTCGAGTTCAAAGAGAGAGAACTAATCAAAACAAAAAACGGCGCGTTGATACCAACTTTTGGGAAGCGGGGCCGCGATGCGCATCGGAAAATCAAAAATAAATATGCTTCCATTATCCCTTTGCCCAAGACCCATTTTGTTTTGATTATTCTACAAGATAGGCATGTACTATATATCTAAGCATAAAAACTCATAAAACATGCAAAGAACATAAACCTAAACATGCTAACTATCATAAGACTCTAATTAAAATAAAGAAAGAAAAAGACTTACTTGAACCGAAGACTCCTCCAGTCCTCCCTCCAATGTACAAGCTTTTCTCGAACTCAGCAGCAGCTCTTCCACGTTCCAAAGAGCCACCCAAGTGTGTGGCCTCCAAAGATGCACACACCAAAGCCAAAACTCAACGGCAAGACTACGCCTTGAGTGCACGGGTATTTGCCATTGGTGCTAGCCTAGGCAAATACCTCAAAACTTTTAACTCGAGGTTCCTCTAGTCAATTAGACTTAAGGATCCTCAAAATCAGTGGCTTACTCTTAAACTTTAGAGTTGCTCACTTATATAAACCCAAGATATGAAAGTTTCGTGCAAAAATTTGTAAAGAATTCTTTGGGTTTATATAGGTGTTTCAAAGACAACAAAATTAATTAAGAATCCGTTGTGGGATAAAAACTAATTTAATCTTGCCATTGGATCTTAATTTAGTGGTTTAATGAGATTATAAAACCCTAATAAGAGTTTGGGCCGAATTGGAATTCAAAACAAATAACAAATAAATTTTTTTTACTATTCATGTTACTATTCACATTACTATTCACATTTATTTATTTATTTATTTATTCCAATTCCCAAAGTGCCCCTATCGTCATTCACCAATCCCTAAGCCACTATGGAACCTCATAAATCATTTGTTCAATAATTAAACACATTAAACCATTTATGAACAATTCCTACAGCAATCATATATGCTGTTAAATTTGTACTGTGCACTGTTAACCATTGATTTCGACTTTGTTTGTGTGACCGTTTGGGTTCCCCTCAAGTTGGACATGAATGAATCGTGATAATTTAATCAAACATAAATTATCCTCCGATCAGATGGTCGTCGATTTCAATGACCAAGGTTGACATCTAGCAACATGCCAAGGCCCCCAAATGAGAATGAAAGATATATACCCATTTTGTATGCGACTTACATATGATACGGTCCCCGCCTCACTGTATCCCCACCGTTTGACCTAGGGTATGGAAAGTGTCTACCCATATAGTCAAAGGTATGATGTTGATAGTGTCATGAATCGTGCTAACCCAAGAATCCCACATGATTCTTCCGCTGCGGCCACAGTCTCAAGCACTGATCACATATATCAACCCGCGAACTGGAATACTACTCTTATAAGAAAATATTATCCGAGAGAGTGGCGATTCTCTGTTGTATCTTTACAAACTTCATGTGTTTCAACAAATTACCTAATTATACCCTTATGACCGGATCTTTTGAACCGGGGAAGGAGAATGTCAAAGTTATTTGATCCATACATAAGATTGTAAAGACCTCAAGTCTAAGGACTAGTCATGCAATCGATACATGAAAGTTCTCACAGACACATGGGATAAACACTCCATGTGAAAACTTTCGGCGGTCAGTTCGATAGACACGAGCAACTCATGCATCCATGTGATATACCAAGCGGACGGATCTCCGCTAGTAGCCTATGAGATCGGCTACCCCCACTTAAGGGCGGATCATATCATCATGCTAGTCTCTCCGCTTTGTGAACGCCTAGATTATTCACAAAACTATGACTAGGAACATTTAAGAGTAATGATTCTCATAAGGCGTGGAAGCCATCATCTTATTACTCCAAGGGCTTTATTACAGTGTTTGATGATTCATATAAGTTATGTAAGACACGTATAATAAAGATGATGTCTGCGAATCTTGTTTATTAGGCAAATTGCTTAAAACGCCTTTTAGCAGTAAAGGTGTAAGTGTCACTGAGCTGTTAGCCCTCGTTCATAGTGACATATGTGGGCCCATTTCTAGCCAGGCTAGAGGTGGATAACAATACTTCGTAACCCTTACAGACGTTGCATCACGTCATGGTTATGTGTATCTTATGAAACACAAGTTGGAAACTTTTGAGAAATTCAAAGAGTTTCGACACTAAGTAGAAAAACAGACCGGAAAAAGTATTAAAATATCACGGTTGGACCGTGGTGGAGAATACTTAAGCAATGAGTTTCAAGATTACTTGAAAGAGTATGGTATTCTTTCACAGTGGACTCCTCACAGAACACCTCAATTGAACGGTGTGTCCGAACGGAGAAACCGAACTTTGTTGGACATGGTAAGGTCAATGATGAGTCACACTGAGCTACCAATTTCCTTCAGGAGATACACAATGAGCAATGCAATACTTATTTTGAATAAGGTTCCGACAAAGTCTGTTGGACAGACTCCATAAGAAATATGGACATGAAAGAAACTGGGTTTCTCATTCTTGAAGCTTTGGGTATGCCGGGCACATATTAAACGTTTGGATGGTGCCAAACTAGAACCCAAATCGGATAAGTGCCTATTTGTAATTGGTTATCTAAGGAAACCAAAGAATATTATTTCCACAACCCATAAGAGAACAAAATATTTGTTGTTCTCCATGCGATTTTCCTTATAGGAATTCCTAAATGCAGTGGTAAATGGGAGGAAAGTAGAACTCGATGAAAATCAAAGTGATACTGTTCCTGGCACCGATCCCCTCACGGAACACGAACAGTTCATCAGGGATGAGACTGTTCCACAATCTTCTAATACACAAGAACCGCGTAGGCCGGAGAGAGTCAGAAAACAACCAAAGAGGTATGGGTTTCTGATCTCACCTCATATAGATATTAATCTTATTGAGGATAATGAACCGGCTACGTATGAGGAAGGGATACAAGGTATCGACTCCGCTTTATGGCAAGAGGTGATGAAGTCCGAAATGGATTCCATGTATACCAACCATGTTTAGACACTAGTTGATGTACCAGAAGGCATTGTGCCTATTGGTAGCAAATGGGTCTTCATGGTGAAGACAGACATGGATGGCAACATACAAACGTACAAAGCTAGGCTTGTAGCGAAAGGGTATCGTCATCAACATGGTGTCGATTATGAAGAAACCTTTTACCCGTTTCCATGATTAAATCGATTCGGATAATGCTTGCTAATACTGCATATTTCGATTATGAAATATGGCAGATGGATGTCAAAACCGCTTTCCTTAACGGAAACCTTTTGGAGGATGTTTATATATAATACCCTGACGATTTTGTCTTGCCAAAACATGCAAACAAGGTTTGCAAGTTTAATCGATCCATTTATGGATTGAAGCAAGCATTGCGTTCTTGGAACCTACGTTTTGATGAGATCATAATGGTATATGGTTTCATTCAAAACGTAGATGATTCTTGTGTATATAAGAAGGTTAGTGGAGCGCACTGACATTCGTTGTCCTATACGTTGATGATGTATTGCTTCTTAGCAATGACATTCCCATACTAAAATCGGTGAAAACTTGGCTTTCATTAAAATTCTCTATGAAATTCTTAGGAGGGGCAACCTTTATTCTAGAAATAAAGATCTACTGGGATAGATCTAAAAGTTGTTGGCACTCTCCGAGAACTCGTACATTGACAAACATGTACGCGATCTGGTGTCTCATATGCTTTGAGCATCTACGGTCACTATCAGGCCGATCCAGGTGATGGTCACTGGATTGATGTTAAGAACATCCTTTAGTATCTTAGAGGAACTAAGGATGCCTTCTTAATTTATTGAGATGGAGAACTTGAGGTGACTGGGTTCACCGATGCAAGTTTCCAAACCGATAAAGACGCCTATAAGTCACAATAAGGGTACATATTTTGTTTAAACAACGGAACAGTGAGCTGGAAATCTTCCAAGTAAGATATTGTTGCCGATTCAACAACAAAAGCGGAATACATTGCTGCGGCTGAGGCAGCAAAAGAAGTAATTTGGATCTATAAATTTCTAATTGGATTAGGAGTAGTTCTGTTAGCAGCGGAGCTGAGCTACAGCAGAGGCTAAGGAATTACGGTATCATCAATGATCCAAGTATGTACTTCGATGGTTTCATCTGATTCGAGAGATCACACATCGTGGTGATGTGAAGATCGAAAAATCGCATCAGATGAAAACCTTGCATATCCGCTGGCGAAAGCGATATCTCAGCATCATAAGCATGAGTGACCCGTATATAGTTCAGGTGTTGGACACTTGAGTGATTGGCTATAGACCAAGTGGGAGATTGTTGGACAATTATGACCCATAGCATCACTATTTGTAAAAGACATGGTGTTTTTGTACAAATTAACTATGTGACAAAGAAAATTGCTCTTTTATCATTTTGTAATTGGATTACTTAGATATATAAATGATAAAAGTCCATATGATTAGTACCAGATTAATAAGATATGAGACAATATTAATCCACGAAAGGCTTAATCATTAAATATCCCTAGTCGTAGTATTATCGAAACTGGACATCGATAATGTGGAATATGCTAGTATTACATTTGTGCGCGTTATGGAATCTTAACGGCATAGTTCTCATATATTTAAGTATTGGATACTTATGAAAGTGTGATAGGAGGTTCTGTTAGCCGTTAGACCGGGAACAGCTTCGCTCTAGATATACCCCTCAGAGTCACATTGGTAGTATGACTATGTGTCTATGGGAATCTGAATCAGGGTAGGTATATGTGGTCTTAACCTGAGACTTGCATCGCTAATACTTGCGACAATCAGTATACTTTGGTTTTGGTAGTCCAGAGCTTTAACAGGTTCTGTGTACGCCTCTTCTGGGTTTACTGAGAATCGTAGTGTATTGGGTGTGATGTCAAGATGGAAGTATCACTTCAGTCATATGGAGATGATGATCACGCAGGGATACAAAACTAGTACTCTTAAATGCTGCAGCTATCGGGATAGTATGATTAGGTCATGATTATCCTATTACAGAGACTAGTTGCTAGTGATCCGATATATGCTTCGTAGGGGCAGACACAATTCCAGCCCAAGCCTTGCATGTGGCATCCGATACTGGATCGTATTATGCAATACATTGTATACTACGTCTGATACCGATTATATATATTCCATGTTGAATATATTTATGGAGAATTGGGTAGGCACAGTGCTTTGCTAGAAGCCAACCATGTCTTATAAATTGGTAAGAACGTGGTACGGGGTATGCACGTGTTCGGATGGTCCGATGACCATATTTATTGCCAACATATCCAGGGATCTCTTGGGTCGCTTCCCAAAGATTCACCGATGACATTTGACTCGAACAGAATTAATCTAGGATTAATTATAAGAGAGAAAATTAATCTGGGATTAATTACGGAAATAATTAATCTAGGATTAATTATGAGAGAGAAAAATAATCTGGGATTAATTCGTCGAGAAGATAGAACGCGATTAATTTGGAATTAATCGGCAAAGTAAATTTAATAGTTAAATTAGATTTTACTATTTAATTTAATTAATTGGGCTAAAATAATTTATTGGATATATTAATTGAAATTGGATTTCAATACGAAATTAAAATCGGATTTTAATTCAAGCGAACGAATAAATTTGGAATTAATTCGTAAGCGACTTTCGTAATAATTTTGCGAAGCGTTATTATTTAATTAAATTGGATTTAATTACGTTGCGACGGGAAATTCGTTTAGTCGGATTAACCGAACTCGGGCCCAAAGTGTGTTGTGTAAGTCAACTTGAATATGGAATTCAAAATTGGGTGGGACCCACAACTTACATCACTTGTCACTATTTATGATAGGTGTAGTTGGCTAATTAATGTTGGACTTTAACTCACAACACACACAACATTTTGTAACAAGTTTTTGGAAACTTAAAATACTATTCATTCTCCCCATTTTCTCTCCAAAAACCGTGAGCTTCATGCTTCCTAGGGAAGAAATTTTGCTTCACAGATTGATCAAAGCTAGCACTTTGGGAGTCTTTGAAGGTGATAGGGAAACTCACCCTTGAGTTTGGAATTCAAAAGAAAGCTTGGAGCTTCTTCTACAACAACGAAAAGTTTTGAATCTCATCCAATCAATGTAAGTTTTTTCTGCAAACTTTCTTGAATTATTCACACTAGAATCATGTTTAGGATCCTTGGGCAAGTCTTAGAGACACTAACACATGATTTAGGATTCCTCAACTTTCATCGCCTATCTTGAGGTCTCTGCTTTACATTCCAACCTCAAGTTTCATATCTATGTCATTACATGTACTAAACTCTCTTGTTACTCTCTGCATCCTATATATCTTCTTTCATTATCTCTTGGTTCTAGACTGACTGGGTGTTGAATCTAGTACTGATCCATTTTTCTGGGCTTTTTCCTAAACTTATGTTCTTCACTCTTACTATAGGCTATAACTATATCATTTAGCCTTGCTATTCGTAAGGGTACTTTTATTAACTCTTGAATATCTCCAATTCCATGGGCCTGTCCTTTTATTCTTTCACAATTTTCCTACCAAATTCATTACTTTTTTCTTTTAATATTGATGTTATGGGAACTGGGCTTCCTACTATTATCTCTTTCTATGCTGGCATAGACTGGGACGAATATTTTACTTCTATACGGATGTCGTCATTTCTTATTCATGTACTCTTATATCCTGGTAAAGTCTATTACTCATGTAAGATGGGTTTGAGATAGACTTCATCAAGACGACCTCCTTAATTGTTATCACCAAGGAATGTGAATCTCAGTAACTCAGGGTCGTATCTATGTCAGGTCTCTTGGGGGTAAAGTAATTAATCCTTTTTGCTAACAAGATTTATTTGCTTACTTGCGAGCCTGAGTTGGGGTCTAAAATCTTTTCATCCTCTTGGAATCTCTTATCTATTGGAACTCCCACGTCTCATTATGATTTCTTGCTTCTTATATTCCTGTCTATTCTTCATTACTCGGGGAACTTGTTACCTATAAGAAGTATTCAAGGCTATTGGATATACTTGAAGAAATTTTCTGATGAAATGAGGAGTTTTACTAGAGAAGAAAGAATCTTACGAGAAAAAGAAGGAACAATACCTAGGTTTTTCTCTTACGGTCTTTTTATTCTCTTTAGTACTAAAGGTTTTGTCATTCCTTATTCATCTGTTTCTATATCTTGACTAATGCTTATGATTGTTTAAGCATTTGTATTTTATCCTTTAACTTTCTTTCTAGCTTTTCTTTATATTTCTACTTCCCTGGGTAGGTATCCTTAGAACTTTGTTATCTTATTCTGTCTCTTTAATTTTCTTTATCTCTGGCTGCTTAAACATCTATACATCATTCCTTACTTCTTATAGCTTTCTTTTCTCACTCCCTTGGGTAACTCTTCTTAGAGATTTACTATATGTTCTCCCAACTTTTCTTGGACTTCGGCTTAATAAGCCATGATTACTACATGAGAATCCTTAACTAGAACAAGAATTTGGTTACTTTTACAAAGGAAAGAATTCAGATAACTTAGGGATTCTTACTGACCTGTCTATGGAGATTGAGGACGTACTCAAGGATCGGATACTGGAGAGGTAATGTCTCGCATACTAGTACCCCGGGCATACTACGTATACAAGACCCCATCACTCTGACCACTACAGTCACTGACTCTCTAGACCATGCCCTGATACCCTCTTTGGAAAATCCCCAATCTGGGAGATATTACTGGCAGAGAATAGGCCGTACTATCCCCATAAGCCATTGCTTTCTAACTATGAACAACACTGAAATTTTCTCTCAATCCAAAATCTTATGTATGAGACCATTGCCCAAACTTGGCAACATGATATACAAATCTAACTTTAATAACTGTATACTTAATAACACACACTTTTATAACTTTATTAATATACATTTAAACTTTATACAAGGACCAACACAATAGTAATGACTGATACATGACTTTTCTCTAACTCTAACTGGGCTCTCTCTCTCTGACTTGACCTGGTGGACTCCATACCCTAGTGACTGCCATCAGTATCCACCCTCTCGAGCTCGTTCTCCATGAACCTGCAAAACAAAACACTGGGAGTGGGTGGGGGGGGGGGTTAGATCATTTGAACGATCTAAGTGAGTGGATGGTTTTAAAATGAAAACTGGAATACATTATGAAATTCATGTTTTAGTGGTCTTGGGGCGTTATGTATTGCCGTCTCCCAAGCCACTAAACTAGAACTGGGGTGCGGATCTATGCTATCCTCCAAGCTATGAATCTAGGATCTAGGGGCATCTGTCATCCATAGTCCTGAACTAGGATTTTGGGGCGTTACGTATCATCGTCCCCCAGTCCTCTACATGTGCATATGTCATCCGTCAATTCTATATATGTATCAAGTTACATACTGAGGTGGGTTTTCCCTCATGCCTCGAAAACATAAAAACTCAAGCTTTTAAATTACTTTTCTAAAACATTCCTTAAAACACACTCTTTCATGAAATAACTATGATAAAACCGGCTAACGCCCTAAGTGCGTAAAAACAAGTCTGCTATTTAAAACAACATCATGTAAAAAGATCAACTTAAGGAAAAAGTGTCCACTCACAGATTTGGAATTTGGCTGGCGTAACTTCACTGCGCCGAAAGGATTTGTGGTTCCTGCGATAACCTTTAAAGGGCAACTTAGTTAGAATACATATCGCAGAATACACTTCGAACTATTATCGCTACAAGGGATTTTTCAACTATTTCATGGTAATTTACGTGTATATAAGATGATAAAAAGTCATTTGGGTAGTCTCTAATATCCTGAGTCAAAACTGAATTGGTAAAAAAAATATCCTGGAAAATGGCCACGCTTCGCGACGCGACCTGGAGATGGCCGAGACAGAGAGTTGTTTTTTTGGTTAGCGTCGCGACGCACACAACACAAAATTGAATTAAGGCTTATTTTTCCAGAACGCGTCGCGGCGTCAGATCAATGGCGTCGTGACGCGAGACCAGTTTCAGGGCCTAAAATTAACCCTTCCATGTCTAACTTGCTCCAAACACATATCCCACTAAAACTTTTGCACAAACAACTCCTTAAACTACCACATTCATCCTTCATACTACAAATACCATTATCTAATCATCCTTTATGTCATAATCTCATCTTAAATTCATTACCTAGAATTCTTCTTTCTTGATTATCCTTCAATGAAACCAGTTTTTGGGATTAGTAAATAGTGTCCCTTATTTATAGTGGGATCTTCAAAATTTAAAAATAGAAAAATTTAGAATTCTTGATCAAGTCTTTTTTTTTCTTTTCCAAGTTTTGGGATTAGTAAATAGTGTCCCTTATTTATAGTGGGATCTTCAAAATTTAAAAATAGAAAAATTTAGAATTCTTGAGATAATTTGAGAGCTTTCTAGATAGGTCCACGAGTCACTATTCATCTAGATTTTTGATCCGCATTTTCTACCTATTTTTTGTTCGATTTTGGAATAATAGTTAACGCAAAAGTTGTAGATCTCGATCTCATCTTTCCGGTGATATAAACTGCATAAAAAGCGGAGTTCGTATGAGAATGTTATGGCCCAAATACCATGGGCTGTCCGGAATGGAACATCGTACGATGTCGCATCGGAATTTCGAGAAATATACTGATTGTCCCCAAGGTCATTTCATGAGTGTATCTGTATCCCAGCATAATTTATATTATGTGAAACTCATCCCATAGTGTAACAGTAGTTTAGATTCCCAATCGTTACACTATGGCAAATGCTGTTAAACTCATTACAAACATAAACTCATATATGGACCATTGCCCAACTCAATAATCATGGAAATGCATCTCAAATACTCATACAATGTACTCAATAGTACATTACATTACAACTATGATATTGAACACACTCACTGACTGATACTATACAATGTATGTCATACAACTTTTACTTGACACTGATTATGCTGAACTTCTGTACTCACCTGGTGGACTCAGACCTCTAGTGATTTCTATCACTATCCATCCTCTCGAGCTCATCCTCTGGGTAACCTGTAAAATAGAAAAACTGGGAGTGGGGGGGGGGGGGGGTTATATCATTTTAACGACCTAGTGAGTGGACAGTTTAAAATAGAAACTGAAATGCTTATGAAAATATTTGGTTCTAAAACTGAATCTGTCTTAAGAAATACCATTTTTTCTAAAAGCTATTTTCTGTCTGAAAAACTCTTAATTCTTTCTGTAAAATTGGTCTCTCTCGAAAATCCTTTCGTAAAACTTATCTTTTATGAAAATCTGTTTCTAGAAATCCATTTCTGAAAAGTCTGTTTATCATAAATTCATTTCTGAAAATCTGTATCTGAATATCTAGCGCTTGGGGGCGTTACGTATTGACGTCCCCTTATACAAAAATTTTAGTGCTTAGCAGCGTCCTCCCATACGCAAATATCTAGTGGTCTTGAGGAGTTACGTCTCGTCGTCTCCCAAACCACAAATTTGGACTTGGGGTGCAGATTATGATACCCTCTAGACTCTGAATCTGGGATCTAGGGGCATCTGTCATCCATAGTTCCTAACTACGTGTACACATGATATCTGTATCCGTCAATTACATATCTTAGTCAAGTTACATACTGAGGTGGATTTTTCCCTCATGCCTCCAAAAATCATAAAACTCATGCTCTTTATCTCAAACTTTTCAAAACCTTTTTCATTTATGAAATAACTGTAAATCATCTTGGCTAACGCCCTAAAACACTTAAAAGTAAGTCTCGCGTCAAAACAAATAAGTAAGTAACAACTCAAAAAGAAAAAGAGTCCACTCACAGACTTGGATCCTGGCTGGCATTACTCACTTTGCCGAAGGAGATTGCGGTTCATGCGATGATCTATAATCGATAAACTTAGTTAGAATGTAAATCTTGAAATATGTGTTGGACAATTATGACCCATAGCATCACTATTTGTACAGAACATGGTGTTGTTGTACAAATTAACTATGTGACAAGGAAATTGCTCTTTTATCATTTGTAATTGGATTACCGGGATATATAAATGATAGAAGTCCATAAGATTAGTACCAAATTAATAAGATATGAGACAATATTAATCCACGTAAGGTTTAATCATTAAATATCCCTAGTCGTAGTATTATCGAGACTGAACATCGATAATGCGGAATAGGCTAGTATTAAACTTGTGCGTGATATAGAAGCGTAACGACATAGTTCTTATATAATTGGGTATTGGATACTCATGCAAGTGTAATAGGAGGTTCTGTTTACCGATGTTACGGAAACAGCTTCACTCTGGATAGACCCCTCGGAATCCCAATGGTAGTATGACTATGTGTCTATGGGAATCCGAATCAGGGTAGGTGTATTTGGTCTTAACCTGAGACTTGCATCGCTAATACTTGCGACAATCAGTATACTTTGGTTTTGGTCATCCGAGGCTTTAACAGGTTCTGTGTATGCCTCTTCTGGGTATACTGAGAATCGTAGTGTATTGGGAGTGATGTCAAGATGGAAGTATCACTTGAGTTATATGGAGATGATGATCACGTAGGATACAAAACTGATACTCTTAAGTACTGCAGTCATCGGGATAATATGACTAGGTCATGATTATCCGATTATAGATACTAGTTGTCAGTGATCCGATATATGGTTCGTACGGGGAAGACACAATTCCAGCCCCAGGCCTAGCATGTGACATCCGATACTAGATCGTTATACGCAATACTACGTATACTACGCCTGACAAAGATCTTGTATTCCGCAGAAGAATATTTCTGGAGAATTGGGAAGAACGGTGTTTTGCTAAAAGCCAACCATGTCTTGTAAATCGGTAAGAACGTGGTACCAGGTACGCACTTGTTCGGAAGACCGTATTTACTACCAACATTTCCAGGGATCTCTTGGGTCGCTTCCCGAAGATTCACCGTTGAGATTTGACTAGAACAAAATTAATATGGGATTAATTATCAGAGAAAGAATCAATCTGGGATTAATTCCGTCAAGAATTAATCTGGGATTAATTCAACTAGAAGAGAGAACGCGATTAATTTGGAATTAATCGGTAAAAAAAATTTAATAGTTAAATTGGATTTTTCTATTTAATTTATTTATTTGGGCTAAAATAATATATCAGATATATTAATTGAAATTGGATTTCAACGTGGAATTAAAATTGGATTTTGATTCGTGCGAACGAATTAATTTAGAATTAATTCGTAAGCGACTTTAATAATAATATTGCGAGACATTATTATTTAATTAAATTGGATTTAATTCAGTCGCAGCGGAAATTCGTTTAATTCGGAATTAAACGAACCCGGACCCAAGCGAAGTTGCGTGTTGGATTGTCCGACTTAAATTTGAAATTTAAAGTGGGGCCCACCAACTTACATCAAATGTCTACACAAGTGATGAAAGTTGTTATTAGTTGAGAAAAAGCTTAGATTGCTTTTGACACACTCAAGCTAATTCCAACACACAAACTAAGTATAAATTAATTGGTCAACTTTGGAAGTTAGCACTAGTTACTATTCACAGCAAAGGAAAAACTCTCTCTTCTCCTCTCTACCTCTTGGCCGAACTTTGCACTCATGGAGGGGCAATTTTGCTTTCAAAATTTGTTCATGCTAGCATATAAAGGAGTGGATCAAGGTGATAGGGAAACTCACCCAAGGGTTTAGGACTCTATTCCAAGCTTGGAGCTTCATCTTCAACAAAGAAAAGTCTTGAAATTCATCCAATCAAAGTAAGTAATTTCTGCAACTCTCTTTGATTTATTCACACACAAATCACTCTTAGATGATCTTGGCATGTTCTAGGAACACTTACAATGGTATCAGAGCGATCTAAGTTTGATTTGAAAATCTAGGGTTTATGGACTTTAATTTGAGAATTTACGCTTGGAGTATGTGTTTTCTTAAATTGATGGTTGGTTGAGCTTGGATGATGTTGAATTGGATTTGTACATCTTAGGAATTGAGAAAATAAATTGGATAAAATTTTCCCTAATTTCCTTAGCTTGGCCGAATGCACCCTAGATAGGACTCATGGTGATTTTTGATTTTAGACAATTGGATATGTTTAAAGCATGAAATGAATATTAATTGTTGGTTTAATTGGATTGAAATCGGAATTGATGTTATTTCATGATTGATTGCCGTAGAGTGTGAAGCATGTAACAGATTGATTTTCCTTCAATTTATGTTTGGACATGAATTGGATATGGTGAGCATAATTTAAATTGGATTAATTAGTGTTTTGGAAACATTAGATTAATTGATTAATATGTTAATTGCACTTTAATTAAATTAATATGTAATTTGGAATGATGTATTAATTTAATTGTTGTAATTGGGCTTAATGGGCTTGGTTGGGCCAAGTTTGGTTTTGGTCAATGGGTTGGATCCAATTGGGCCTAAACCATTTCCATAAAGTCCAAAGTATGACAGGGCCTTTAATAATTAATGGGCCTAATGGGCAAAATTGATTCTATGGAATATGGTGATCCTATTGGGCCTAAGTGTTGGATAATATGACCCATAGCATCACTATTTGTACAGATCACGGTGTTGTTGTACAAATTAACTATGTGACAAAGGAGATTGCACTCTTATCATTTGTGATTAGATCACCTTAGATGTATAAATGATTAGAGGTCCCTATGATTTATTCCTGGACGGAGAGAATGATATGAGACAGTATCAGTCCACGAAAGATTAATCATTAAACTATCCCTAGTCGGAGTATTATCGAGACAGGACATCGATAATGCGGAATAGGCTAGTATTGCACTTGTGCGCGTTGTGAGGGCACAACGCATAGTTCTCATATATTTAAGTATTGGATACTTATGCAAGTGCGATAGGAGGTTGTGTTTCACCGATGGTACGGGAAACAGCTTCGCTCTGGATAGACCCCTCGGAATCCCATTGGTATTATGACTATGTGTCTATGGGAGTCCGACATCAGGGTAGGTGTATTTGGTCTTAACCTGAGACTTGCACCGCTAATGCTTACGACAATCAATATACTTTAGTTGAGGTCGTCTAGGACTCTAACCGGTTCTGTGTACGCCAACTGCTGGGTATATTGAGAATCATAGAGTATTGGTGTGATGTGTCAAGACGGAAGTATCACTTCAGTCATAGTGGAGATGATGTCACGCAGGATACGGTATTAGTGCTCTTAACTGTTGCGTAACCATCGGGATTATGACTAGGTCATGCATATCCGATTATAGAGACTAGTTACCAGACATCCGACATGTGCTTCGGACGGGGCAGACACTTATCCAGCCCCAGCCCTAGCACGTGACTATCCGATACTGGGCCGATATACACAATACTTGGTATACTACGCTTGATACAGATCTTAAATATTCTTAGATGGATATGACCGGAGAATTGGGTAGACTTCGTGTTTTGCTAGAAGCGATCGTGTCTCGTAAATCGGTAAACGTAGTACTTGGTACGTACGTGATTCGGATACTCCGACGACCGTATTTACTACCGAATTATCCGGGGATCTCATGGGTCGCTTCCCAAAGATTCACCGATGACGTATGACTCGCACTTATATTAATCTGGGATTAATAAGATGAGAGAGAAAATTAATCTGGGATTAATTACAGAGATATTTTATCTGGGATAAAATATCAATTTAAAGAGAGAGAATGATTAATTTGGAATTAATCGATTAATTAATATATTTGATATATTAAACGAAATTGGATTTCGACGCGGAATTAAAATTAGATTTTAATTCGGGCGAGCGAATTAATTTAGAATTAATTCGTTAGCGACGTGAATAGTGATTTCGCTAGGCGTAATCATTTAATCACGACGCGACGGAAAATTCGTTAATTTGGAATTAGCGAAACCGAGCCCGAGATTATTTACGAGCGCATTCGCATTTCGAATTCGAGCGCGGCTTGTCAAATCAAGCGTCAAATCGCTAGTCGCATCTAGCGTCACATCAAGCGTCAAATCATGTCACTTTGAGTGATGTGACAATTGATTAGATTGATTGATTGAAGAGACTTGATGTGAGTGGTTGGAAACACACTTTTTGAAAGTTGATAGAAATAAATTTATTTTATTTGGTTTGACTTTTGGTTGCCAAAAGTTTTGTATTTGCTTTTATTATTTGTAGAAATATATATAAGCAAATAAAACCAATTTTCCAACACACTTTTCATTTTCTCTCTCTCACCATTTCTCTCCATTTCTCACGCCCTTAGAGGGCTGATTTTTTCTTCAAATTGGGCAGTGAACTGCCGAGCAAACAAGAGGAAAAAGGGAAGCAAGGTGATTTTGTGGCAAATCGAGAGTGCTAGCACACTCCGAGATCAATGCGAAGGTGATAAGGGAAGTATACCCATGAGCCGGGAAGCCAAATGTTGAAGCTTGGAGCTTCAAATCTTGAAGATAAGGGGCGAATTACACTGTTCACAGCAGCCCACTGCCGCCCAAACCAGTGTGCAAAATTTCGTTTTTGTTGCACAAATCGTCGCTCAACCGCTCGATGTAAGTATTCCGCACTTCCGTCGTTGTATTCACTTGTGTATCATGCTTGAGTTTTGATCTTGGGACCTATAGAAACTCCAACAATGGCATCAAGAGCTTAGGTTAAAAGCATGAAAAGTTAGGGCTAAAATTTGGGCAAACTTGATTTTGAGCATGATAAATTAAATTGATGGATTTGTATGCTTAATTGTGTTTGAATTGAAGATTGATTGGGTCAATTTCAAGAAAATTGATTGGATCATTTTTCCCCCAAATTTCCTCCTTGGCCGAAAATGTGATGCCCTTTAATGTCTTGGGATTTTTGATTTTTGACAATTGGATGTGTTGGAAATCATTTGGGATGATGATTTTATGTCGATTGCGGAATTAATTGGATTGAATTCGAATCGGATGTAAAATCCCCAAATTGCCAAGTATGTTATTTAGCATGAAATTGGGTAAAATGAATTTGAGCATGTAATTATGAAATTGGATGATTAGTATGCTTGAATGTATTTTAATTGATGATTGGTTGGATCATTTGATCAAATTTGGTTTGGAACAAATTTGCCCAAAATCTTATCTTGGCCGAGAGAGTTATGCCCCTTTGTGTTCTTGGTGAATTTTGATTTTTTGAAACATTGGATGTGTTGAAAATCATTAGGGTATATTGATTTAATGTCGAATTGGGTTTAATTGGATTGAAACAAATCGAACATGAAATTAACCCCATTGCCGAGAACAAAGTGAGCATGAATGGGTTTGATTTTAATCAAAATATGTTGGACATATGATGATGATAATGAGCATGATTAATTGAATGAATTGATGTGTTTTAGAAATGTTAATTTGGGTGATTAATCATGATATACACTTTAGGTAATTAAATTGCGAAATTGGATTTGTGTAATTTAATTAATTGGGCTAATTTTGGAAATTGAGCTTGAATTGTTGTTATTGGGCTTATTGGGCTTTGTTGTACAAAGTTTGTTTTAGGCAAAATTGGTTGGATCCAATTGGGCCCAAAACCGCATCCATAAAGCCCAAATGCAACATAATGGACCTTTGTAATTAATTGGGCCTAATGGGCCAAAATTAATTTAAAGGCTTATAAGGTAAATCCCGGATTGGACTTTGGTTGCGGGTTTGACCCGAGTTGACCAAAAGTCCACGCCTTAAGAAATTAATTAAAAGCCCATTGGACTTTAATTAAGTTGACGTTGGACGTTAATCGGGCTTTGAGACCCGTAACAATTAAATTTGAATTTAATTCGTAAAAGGTTTATTAATAAAGTGTAATATTTAATTTGGAATTAAATAGTGAATTAGTATTAAATACATATTAAATTGATTTAATTATGTAGTTTAATTTAATTCGGAATTCGTACTTTAAGTACTTATTCGTAAAAACGAGTTTGACTCGAGCAAAATCAAATCGTTGTTTGAACATTGGATGATCACATAATTATCAGATTAATTAATTGATTAGATTGATTGATAGCATGCTCTTGAGTGAATACATGGTTGTGATGCATGAATAATGTATATCGGATGGATATTAGATGGGTGGGGCAATTTTAGAAATTGTTGTAATAAATTTGATTTATTAATTGGACCTGCGTGTCCAGCCTTATCACCTCCTATTCTTTGTATTCTCTTCTCACCTATTCCCCTCAATGCAAATGAGGTTTCTTTAGAAGTGTAGTGTAACGGGTAGAAGAAATATTTGTGCTAGCGGGAGAGAGAAAGTGAGAGATTTGATCTAGGATCAATGTGTAAAATATCCATCCGCATATCATTATTATTTTATCATATGCGCTTTATTATGTGTTTAGAATGCATGTTTAAGGGTGTATGATGATGAGACCTAACAAAGATAATAAATTGGTTGCCAATTTGCACACGAAAAACCCTCATCAAATATCATGCGTTTTTCCTTCCATTGAGTGATTCTTGCTCAAGATCCTAGATTGGCATGGGTTGTTGGCCAAAGTCAAGCCCTTGTCCGTCGAAGATGTGTTTGAATCACGAGGCTTTGTTCCATATTGGTGTCATGTCCAAGTTGTGGTTTGTTGGCCAAAGTCAAGACCACTTCTTGTCCATCGACATTGATTACGAAGCTTCCATGGTCAATGGGTCGCGCTTGACTGGGATCATTAGGTTTATTGTGCCAAAGCCAAGGCCTAGTTGATTCAGAGGAAAAAGGTTAGGTAATACATTGGATGTATTGGCATATATAAGATATATGTTTCGGACTTGGATGTCCCCCTACCGGATCTAGGAATTGGATTGGATCCAATCGATCTTAGAGATCTACCTAGTTAATTATCATACAATTTGTTGGCCAAAGTCAAGATTGTGTGATATTTAACGGGATCCTAGCCCACTAGGAAACACGGTTTCCCGAGTACTCGACAGAGGGTTAGAGGCTCGCCGAAAAATAGTGGGAGGCAAGAATTGAATTTACAATACTCGTTCAATTACTCGCCATACGCGCTCATTTAAATTATTTCGTCATTAGATTAAATGTTAGTTGGACTAATATTTAAATTGTTGTTTTATTTAACAGTTGGACTGTATTATAGTTGATTATATATAATTGGATTATATTAATCAATATATTTGAATTAATTAATTTCAGTTTACAGTTGATTTTATAATTGGATTATAGTAATCAATGTAATTGAGGTTAATTAATTTAGATTATATTGATTATATAGTTGGACTATTATAATCATTATAATAAATAGTACCACAAATCGTTGATTAAATAGTTGGACTATTAGAATCAAGATAGATATGAAAGATTAGTGTTTAAGACATAATCCCGGGTGAAAATGTATTTAAACGACTTTAATTTTCAAATCGGGAATAAATTTTCAGGATGGTCCTGGAAACTAATTAGTTATTTTATTTGATAAAATAATATTATGCCTAAGTCCGGAATTAAGCAAATAAGTGGAACATGATATTTGGAATATTCATGTAATGATAACTTTAGTGCTTAATCCATAATACTTGTCATATAGACTCCTTAATTTCTTTATCAGAACTAAGGATTAGATTCTTAAAGTATGATATTGAAATTGAAGGATATTCAAAGATTAGATCTTGGAAGTACTTTTAAAATTGCAATAAATAATTCTTGGAGAATTAAAGACTATTCTCAAGGAGATAAAGTCAAAATTTGCAATTAGGCAAGTAGTGCAAGGCACACCATACTTCAATATTCTGGAAACCCGAGGCTTGGTCAAAGGCAACTGGAATATTGAAAATGACAAAGGCAAAATCATTATAGTCTTCTTGGAAGATAAATGACATATCCCAAAATTTCTGCACAATTGTGGCAAACGGAATCGCGAAGCGTGACTGTCGTTTGGACAAAGCAGACATGAAGGAATTGAAGACGAGCAAGGCTCTGACTTCAAATATGTTTGTCAAAATTATGTTCATTACTAGTATTAAAATTAGATTTTTAGATACTTAATATGGTACATAATAAATATATATATTGATGTTCAGAATCTGCTATGAGCAGGATTAGAGAACTGTTATAATGTAACTAGTTTGACTAGATACATTATCTCTTTATCAGTGTTTAACCCACTGCGGGTGAACCTTTATATTTTAGAACACTAAAGTGTTTTATTATATAAGGATGATATTGAGATAAACACATTAGATGTGAATAACAGAATTTATATTTTGAATATAAATAAATCTCAAATATATAATGACAAACAAATAGCTCAAAGTGATTTGATCAGAAGAAACTAATTATGGCATTGTTGTCTGGGACACAATCGAACAAGACTCGTATATCCACACTTTCGAAGAGTGGGTACTCGGACTGTTTTGATTCCAATCAAATAAAGTCTACGAATCTAGTTTATTGGGCAATTGCCTAAAACACTATTTACTTGGTAAAAGTGTAAATGCCACCGATCTATAAGCCCTTGTTCATAGTGAAAGTAAGTGGGCCTATGTCTAGCTAGGCTAGATGCGGATATGAATATTTCGTGACCTATACAGATGTGGCATCGCGTAATGGTTGTGTGTTTTTGAAGAACACAAATCGGAAACTTTTAGAGTTTCGACACGAAATAGACAAATAGATCGACTATAGTATTATACCGTCACGGTAAGACCGTAATGGAAAATACTTAAGCAATAAATTTCTTATATACTTGAAAGAGTATAGTATTCTTTCAAATGAGGACTCCTCCCGGAACACGTCAAAGTGACGGTGTGTCCGAACGGATTAACCGAATCATGTTAGACATGATAAAGCTAATCATGAGTCGCTCTGAGCTACCATTTCCTTCAACGGATAAGTTTTAACAGTGCAATAACTTATTTAGAATAAAGTTCTATTAATAATTTGTTTGACAATATCATATTAGATATGAACGGGAAAGAAACCGGGTTTCTCATTCCTGACCATTTGGGATGCTAGGCATATGTTTGGATAATACCAAACTAAAACCTAAATTGGATAAGTCAAATTGGTTATCCTAAAGGAAACCATAAGTAGTACTTATAAATCTCACATGAGAACAATTAGATTGTTGCTCACCATGCAGTTTTCCTGAGAGGAATACAGACATGCAGTGGTAAGTGGGAGGATAGTAAAACTCGATGAAAATCAGAGTAATACTATTCAAGGAACCTATTCCTAATGGAACATAAATAGTTTATCAAAGATGAAACTATTCCATTAATCTTCGAGTACACAAGAACCACGTAGATCGGAGAGAGTCAGAAAACAACCTAGGGTATGGGTTTCTGATCTCACCTCATAAAGATGTTAATCTTTTAAGGTATACCAACTGATTACGTATGAGGTAGTGATACAAGGTATCGACTCCCTATTATGACAAAGTGTTCATGAGTCCGAAATGGATTCCATGTATATCAACAAGTTTGGATACTAGTTGATGTACCATAAGACATTGTGCCTATTGGTACTTTATAAGTCTTCAAGGAAGACATACATGGAAGGCAACATACCAACGTACTAAGCTAGGCTTGTAAAGAAAAGGTAGAGTTATCAACATTGTGTTGATTCCGACGAAACCTTTTACATGTTGCCATTGTAAATCCATTTGGATAATGCTTGCTAAAGCTGTGTATTTCATTTATGAAATATGACAGCTTAACGGAAAATCGCTTTCCTGAAAAGGAAACCTTTCGGAGGATGTTTATAACATCATGTCGGTTTTGTCGTACCATAACAAGCAAACAAGGTTTGCAGGTTATTCGATCCATGTTGGATTGAAGCAAGCATAGATTCTTGGAATTATCGTTTTGATGTAATCATAAAGGAGTATGATTTAATTCAAAACAATATGATTCTTGTGTATATAAAAGG
Source organism: Zanthoxylum bungeanum (assembly GCA_019454045.1). Classification (NCBI taxonomy): domain Eukaryota; kingdom Viridiplantae; phylum Streptophyta; class Magnoliopsida; order Sapindales; family Rutaceae; genus Zanthoxylum; species Zanthoxylum bungeanum. The sequence goes on along the minus strand of SKCR01029642.1, from coordinate 59,879 downwards.
GTTAGTGGGAGTGCACTGACATGAATGTCATGTAAGATAATGATAATATGTCATTTCTTGAAATGATATTCCCATAAAATAATCGGTGAAAGCTTGGCTTTCCTGATAACGACTATGAGTCGTAACAAAGGTACTATACAATAGTATAACGGTACAGTGAGCTGGAAATCTTCCAAGCAAGATACTGTTGCCGGATAAACAACAAATGCGGATTATTGCTGCAGCTGAGGCAGCAATAGAAGCCATTTGGATCGATAATAAATCTAATTAGATTAGATATAGTTCTGTTAGCGGCTGAGCTAGGCGTCAGCACAGGCTAAGGAATTAAAGGTCTCATCGACGATCCAGATATATACTTCTATATTCATCTGATTCGTTCGGATCATACATCGTGGCGATGTGGTGATCGTATAAATCGCGTCAGACGATAATCATGGAAATCCGCTGACGAAAAACCTTTCTCAGCAATTTGAGCAAACCGTACATAGTTCAGGTGTTAGACACTCGAGTGACTGGCTATGTGCCAAGTGGGAGATTGTTGGATAATATGACCCATAGCGTCACTATTTGTACAGATCACGGTGTTGTTGTACAAATTAACTATGTGACAAAGGAGATTGCACTCTTATCATTTGTGATTAGATCACCTTAGATGTATAAATGATTAGAGGTCCCTATGATTTATTCCTGGACGGAGAATGATATGAGACAGTATCAGTCCACGAAGGATTAATCATTAAATATCCCTAGCCGGAGTATTATCGAGACAGAACATCGATAATGCGGAATAGGCTAGTATTGCACTTGTGCGCGTTGTGAGGGCACAACGACATAGTTCTCATATATTTAAGTATTGGATACTTATGCAAGTGCGATAGGAGGTTGTGTTTCACCGATGGTACGGGAAACAGCTTCGCTCTGGATAGACCCCTCGGAATCCCATTGGTATTATGACTATGTGTCTATGGGAGTCCGACATCAGGGTAGGTGTATTTGGTCTTAACCTGAGACTTGCACCGCTAATTCTTACGACATGTGCTTCGGACGGGGCAGACACTTATCCAGCCCCAGCCCTAGCACGTGACTATCCGATACTGGGCCGATATACACAATACTTGGTATACTACGCTTGATACAGATCTTAAATATTCTTAGATGGATATGACCGGAGAATTGGGTAGACTTCGTGCTTTGCTAGAAGCCGATCGTGTCTCGTAAATCGGTAGAACGTAGTACTTGGTACGTACGTGATTCAGATACTCCGACGACCGTATTTACTACCGAATTATCCGGGGATCTCATGGGTCGCTTCCCAAAGATTCACGATGACGTATGATTCGCACTTATATTAATCTGGGATTAATAAGATGAGAGAGAAAATTAATCTGGGATTAATTACAGAGATATTTTATCTGGGATAAAAATCAATTTAAAGAGAGAGAATGATTAATTTGGAATTAATCGATTAATTAATATATTTGATATATTAAACGAAATTGGATTTCGACGCGGAATTAAAATTAGATTTTAATTCGGGCGAGCGAATTAATTTAGAATTAATTCGTTAGCGACGTGAATAGTGATTTCGCTAGGCGTAATCATTTAATCACGACGCGACGGAAAATTCGTTAATTTGGAATTAGCGAAACCGAGCCCGAGATTATTTACGAGCGCATTCGCGTTTCGAATTCGAGCGCGGCTTGTCAAATCAAGCGTCAAATCGCTAGTCGCATCTAGCGTCACATCAAGCGTCAAATCATGTCACTTTGAGTGATGTGACAATTGATTAGATTGATTGATTGAAGAGACTTGATGTGAGTGGTTGGAAAACACTTTTTGAAAGTTGATAGAAATATAATTTATTTTATTTGGTTTGACTTTTGGTTGCCAAAGTTTTGTATTTGCTTTTATTATTTGTAGAAAATATATATAAGCAAATTAAAACCAATTTTCCAACACACTTTTCATTTTCTCTCTCTCACCATTTCTCTCCATTTCTCACGCCCTTAGAGGGCTGATTTCTTCTTCAAATTGGGCAGTGAACTGCCGAGCAACCAAGAGGAAAAAGGGAAGCAAGTGTGATTTTGTGGCAAAATCGAGAGTGCTAGCACACTCCGGGATCAATGCGAAGGTGATAAGGGAAGTATACCATGAGCCGGGAAGCCAAATGTTGAAGCTTGGAGCTTCAAATCTTGAAGATAAGGGGCGAATTACACTGTTCACAGCAGCCCACTGCCGCCCAAACCAGTGTGCAGAATTTCGTTTTTGTTGCCAAATCGTCGCTCAACCGCTCGATGTAAGTATTCCGCACTTCCGTCGTTGTATTCACTTGTGTATCATGCTTGAGTTTTGATCTTGGGACCTATAGAAACTCCAACACTAAGAATTATGGGTTAGATCTATTTTGGCCAAAAGCCAAGCCTAAAGAATTAATTAAAAGCCCATTGGACTTTAATTAAAAAGTATTGGATACTAATTGGGCATTTGAGACCCATATAGATTGGATTTGGAATCCAAGTCTAAAAGGCACTTTTAAAAGTGTAATTATTTAATTTGGAATTAAATTTGAATTAGTATTGGATACAAATTTAAATTGGATTTAAAATTGTAGTTCGATATAATTCAAGAATACGTACTTTGAGTATTTATTCTTAAACGAGTTGGACTCGAGCAAATCAAATCGTTGTTTGAACATTGGATTGTCATTAATTCAAAGATTAATTAATTGGATTAGATTGATTGAATAACATGCTTTGTGTGAATACTTGGATGTATGAATGAATAATGTATGTCGGATGAATATTAGAAGGGTGAGGGCAATTTTGGAAATTGTTGTAATAAATTTAGAATTTATTAAATTGGACCTGGGTGTCCAGCCTATTATCTCTATTCTCTTTGCATTTCTCTTCTCTCCAATTCCCCTCAATGTAAATGAGGTTTCTTTAGAAGTATTATGTAATTGGGTAGAAGTATGAATAATGCTAGCGGGAGAGAGGAAATGGAGAGATTTATTCTAAGAACAAAGTTTGTTATATATCCATCCGAATATCATTATTATTTTATTCGCGTCTTATTATGCTTTTAGAATGCATGCTTAAGGCTGTATGGTGAGACCTAATTAAAGATAATAAATTGGTTGCCAAATCACGACAAAAACCCTCATTTTATATTAAGCATTTTTCTTTCCATTGAGTGATTCTCTCTCATGATCCAAGATTGGCATTGGTTTGTTGGTCAAAGTCAAGACCTTTGTCCATCGCGGATGTGTTTGAATCATGAAAGCTTTGTTCCATATCGTACGTCTTGGGCAAGTTGTGATTTGTTGGCCAAAGTCAAGGTCATTTCTTGTTCATCGACCTCGATTACGAAGCTTTCCCACTGTCAATGGGTCACACTTAACTGGTTTCATTAAGCTTGTTGAGCCAAAGCCAATGCTTAGTTGATTCAGAGGAAAAATGTTAGGGAATATATTAGATATATTGGCATATATCTAATATATGTTTCAGACTTGGAGGTCCACCTACTGGATCTAGGAATTGGATGAGATCCAATTGATCTTAGAGATCTACCTAGTTAAGTTTCATACAACTTGTTGGCCAAAGTCAAGGTTGTGTGTTATTTAACGGGATCCTAGCCCACTAGGAAACTAGGTTTCCAGAGTATTCCACAGAGGGTTAGAGGCTCGCCGAAAAATAGTGGGAGGCAAGTATTAAATTTGCAATTTCGTTTAAATACTTGCCAATACGCGCTCATTTCATTTTTCATCATTAATTATTTATAAATATATTAGTTGGACTAATATGATATATTGCTTTCTTTAAATAGTTGGACTATATTCAAACAACTTCATTTGTAGTTGGTTATATAGTTGGACTATAATAATCATTACATTTGAATTTAACCGATCATTTATAGTTGGTTATATAGTTAGACTATAGTAATCATTACATCTGATTGTACCTGAAATCGTTGATTGGATAGTTGGACTATAGCAATAATTATAACTGAAAGATTAGCGTCAAATGACATAATCCTAGGTGAAAAATGTCTTTTATGGCTTTAATTTTCATATTGGGAGATGAATCTCAGGATAGTCCTAAGAGTTGAGAAGTTACTCTATTTGATAGAGCGACCTCTCGGGCCTAAGCCCGGAGTTGAGCAAATAGTAGAGCATGAGCTTTGGAAGACTCGTCGTGATGATAACTTTAGTGCTCAATCAATTATGCTTACCGCAAAGACTCCTAAATTTCGTCGTCAGAACTAAGGATTAGATCCTTATACCATGATGATAAGATTAAAGGATCTTTATAGATCTAACCTTAGATCTTAAAAGTACAAAAGAAGCTCTTTCGCTCGCGAATGTCAGAGGGTACATCTGTAATGCACTAGGTGTCGCAAATGATTGCTGACATCGAACAGATAGGTTAACTGGGCATTACGTACGAGGTCGAGACTTCCATAGATTTGATCATATAGTCTCTGCCCGAAAGTTGGGGCGGGTTCATCTTGAACCAAGAGAAAACTCTTGGAGAGTTAATGGCTATGCTCAATGAGGTAGAGCCAGAACTTCTAAAAGGGCCAGATGCGCATGGCACATCTTACTTTGACATCTCAGAAGGCCAAGGCTTGGCCGAAGACTTCTAGGGGTGTGAAGAAAAGAGGCAAAGGCAAAATCATCACAGTCTTCTAGGAAGACAAATGAAATATCCCAAGATATCTGCCTAAATTGTGGCAAACGGGGTCACTGGAAGCGTGACTGCCGTATATACAAGGCAGATATGAAGGAATTGAAGATGTGGCAAGGCTCCGGCTTCAGGTATGTTTGTTATAAATATATCCACTACTGGTTTTAAAATTGGATTTTTGATACTGGATGTGGTACATAAATATATGTACTGATGTGCAGGATCTGCTGATGAGCAGGATACTAGCTTCAGATGAGATCTACCTATGAGTCGGAAACAGGACATGAGTCGTTGTTTTGGCCGTAGAAACCTAAGTTTTGGAACTGCCATTTGGGCATGTACTTAAATTAGGAGACTGTTGTAATGTATCTAGTTTGACTAGGAACATTATCTATGTATCTAGTTTAACCCATTACGGGTATACCTTTATGTTCCAGAACACTAGGTGTTTTGTTTATAAAGATAATATTGAGATATACATATTAGATGTGAATAACAGTACTTATATTTTGAATATAAACAAATCTCAAACATATAACATGACAAACACATGGCTCAAACTGAATTAATCAGATGAGACTTATTTGTGGCATTGTTGTTTGGGACACATTAAACAAGACTCGTATATCCACACTTTCGAAGAGTGGATACTTGGACAGATTTGATTCTAATTCAAATAACGTCTGCGAATCTAGTTTAGAAGGCAAAGTGCCTAAATTACCTTTTATTGGTAAAGGTGTACGTGCCACCGAGCTGTTACCCTCGTTCATGGTGACGTATGTGGGCCCATGTCTAGCTAGGCTAGAGGTGGTTTTGAATACTTCATAACTTGTACGGATGTTGCATCGTGTTATGGTTATGTGTGTCTTATGAAACACAAGTTAGGAACTTTTGAGTGATTCAAAAAGTTTCGACACGAAGTAAGAAAACAGACCGGTAAAAGTATTAAAAACATTACGGTCGGACCATAGTGTAAAATACTTAAACATATGAGTTTCAAGATTACTTGAAAGAGTATGGTATTCTTTCATAGTGGACTCCTCCCGGGACACCTCAATTTGACGGTGTGTCCAAACAGAGAAACCAAACTTTGTTGGACATGGTAAGGTTAATGATGAGTCGCTCTGAGCTACCAATTTCCTTTCGAGGATACGCATTAAACAGTACATACTTATTTTGAATAAGGTTTCATGAAAATCTGTTAGACAGACTTCATATTAGATATTAACAGGAAAGAAACCGGGTTTCTCATTCCTGAAGATTTGGGAATGGTGGGCATATGCTAAACGTTTGGATGATACCAAACTATAACCCAAATAGGATAAGTTCCTATTTGTAGGTTATCCTAGGGAAACCAAAGTATAGTACTTATACAACTCACAAGAGAACAATATAATTTTTTCTTTCCATGCGGCTTTCCTAAGAGGAATTCCTATATGCAGTGATAAGTGGGAGGAAAGTAAAACTCGATGATAATCAGAGTAATATTGTTCCAGGCATCGAGTCCTCACGGAACACCAACAGTTCATCAGGGATGAAACTGTACCAATAATCTTCGAATACATAAGAACCGCGTAGGTCGGAGAGAGTCAGAAAAAAACTTGGGAGGTATGGGTTTCTGATCTTACCTCATGTAGATATCAATCTTATTGAGGAAGATGAACCAGCTACGTATGAGGAAGTGATACAAGGTATCGAATCATTTTATGGCAAAGTGCCATGAAGTCCGAAATGGATTCCATGTATACCAACTGAGTTTGGACACTGGTTAATGTACCATAAGGCATTGTGCCTATTGGTACTAAATGAGTCTTCAAGGAAGACATACATGGATGGAAACATACAAATGTACACAGCTAGGCTTGTACATAAAGGTTATCGTCAACGACATAGTGTCGACTACGATGAAATTTTTTCACCTATTGCCATGATTAAATCCATTTGGATAATGCTTGCTAATGCTGCATATTTCGTTTATGAAATATGGCACATGGATGTCAAAACCATTTCCCTTAAGGAATCATTTTGGAGGATGTTTATATGCAACATCCTGACGGTTTTGTCGTTCCAAAACATGCAAACAAGGTTTGCAAGTTAAATCGATCCATTTATGGATTGAAGCAAACATAGCGTTCTTGGAACCAACGTTTTGATGAGATCATAATGGTATATGATTTCATTCAAAACGAATATGATTCTTGTGTATATAAGAAGGTTAGTGGGAGCGCACTAACAATGAATGTCCTATAAGTTGATGATGTATTGCTTCTTAGCAATAACATTCCCATAATAAAATCGGTGAAAGCTTGGCTTTCATTAAAATTCTACATGGAATACCTGGGAGAAGCAGGTTTTATTCTAGGAATAAAGATCTACTGGGATAAATATAGAAAGCTGCCGACAACGCTCCCAGAGCTCGTACGTTTTTGAAATGTATGTGACTTGATGTCTCATATGCTTTGAGCATATGTAGATGCTATAAGGCCAATCCAGGTGATGGTCACTGGATTAATGTAAAGTACATCCTTGAGTATCTTGGACGAACTAAGGATGCTTTTTGGGAATATGGGGAAATGAGAACTTGAGGTGACTAGGTTCACCGCTACAAGTTTCCAAACCGACAAAGACGACTTTGAGTCGCAATAAGGGTACATATTTAGTTTGAATAACGGAACAGTGAGCTGGAAATCTTCCAAGCAAGATACTGTTGCCGAATAAATAACAAAAGCGGAACATTGATGCAGTTGAGGCAGCAAAAGAAGCATTTTGGATCTATATAATCCTAATTGGATTAGGTGTAGTTCTGTTAGCAGCTGAGCTGGGCTACAACACAGGCTAAGAAACCACGGTCTCATCAACGATCCAAGTATATACTTCGACTATTTCATCTGATTAGTCAGATCATACATCGTGGCGATGTGATGATCGAATAAAACGCATCAGATGATTACATTGTAAATCCGCTGACGAAAATTATTTCTCAGCAGAAGTTTGAGCGACCCGTACATAGTTCAGGTGTAGGACACTTGAGTGATTGGTTATAGACCAAGTGGGAGATTTTTGGAAAATTATGACCAATAGCATCACTATTTGTACAGAACATGGTGTTGTTGTACAAATTAACTTTGTGACAAAGGAAATTGCTCTTTTATCATTTGTAATTGGATTACTGGGATATATAAATGATAAAAGTCCATATGATTATTACCGGATTAATAAGATATGAGATAATATTAATCCACGTAAGGTTTAATCATTAAATATCCCTAGTCGTAGTATTATCGAGACTGGACATCGATAATGCGGAATAGGCTAGTATTACACTTATGCGTGTTATGGAAGCGTAACGATATAGTTCTCATATATTTGGGTATTGGATACTCATGCAAGTGTAATATGAGGTTTTGTTTACCGATGGTACGAAAACAACTTCGCTCTGAATAGACCTCTCAGAATCCCAATGGTAGTATCACTATGTGTCTATGGGAATCCGAATCAGGGTAGATGTATTTAGTCTTAACCTGAGACTTGCATCGCTAATACTTGTGACAATCAGTATACTTTGGTTTTGGTCGTCTGGGGCTTTAACAGGTTCTGTGTATGCCTCTTATGGGTATACTGAGAATCATAGTGTAATGGGTGTGATGTCAAGATGGAAGTATCACTTGAGTCATACGGAGATGATGATCACGTAGGATACGGAACTGGTACTCTTAAGTACTGCAGTCATCGGGATAATATGACTAGGTCATGATTATCCGATTATAGATACTAGTTGTCAGTGATCCGATATATGGTTCGTACGGGGAAGACACAATTCCAGCCCCAGGCCTAGCATGTGACATCCGATACTAGATCGTTATACGCAATACTATGTATACTACGCCTGACAAAGATCTTGTATTCCGCAGAAGAATATTTCTGGAGAATTGGGAAGGAACGGTGCTTTGCTAAAAGCCAACCATGTCTTGTAAATCGGTAAGAACGTGGTACCGGGTACGCACTTGTTCGGAAGACCGTATTTACTACCAACATTTCCAGGGATCTCTTGGGTCGCTTCCCGAAGATTCACCGTTGAGATTTGACTCGAACAAAATTAATCTGGGATTAATTATCAGAGAAAGAATTATTCTGGGATTAATTCCGTCAAGAATTAATCTGGGATTAATTCGACTAGAAGAGAGAACGCGATTAATTTGGAATTAGACGATAAAATAAGTTTAATAGTTAAATTGGGTTTTTCTATTTAATTTATTTATTTGGACTAAAATAATATATCGGATATATTAATTGAAATTAGATTTCAACGCGGAATTAAAATTGGATTTTGATTCGTGTGAACGAATTAATTTAGAATTAATTCGTAAGCGACTTTAATAATAATATTGCGAGGCATTATTATTTAATTAAATTGGATTTAATTAAGTCGCAACGGTAATTCGTTTAATTCAGATTTAAACGAACCCGGGCCCGAGCGAAGTTGCGTGTTGGATTGTCCGACTTAAATTGGAATTTAAAGTGGGGCCCACCAACTTACATCAAATGTCTACACAAGTGATGTAAGTTGTTATTAGTTGAGAAAAAGCTTAGATTGCTTTTGACACACTCAAGCTAATTCCAACACACAAAATAAGTATAAATTAATTGGTCAACTTTGGAAGTTAGCACTAGTTACTATTCATAGCAAAGGAAAAACTCTCTCTTCTCCTCTCTACCTCTTGGCCGAAACTTTGTACTCATAGAGGGGCAATTTTTCTTTCAAAATTTGTTCATGCTAGCATATAAAGGAGTGAATTAAGGTGATAGGGAAACTCACCCAAGGGTTTATGACTCTATTCCAAGCTTGGAGCTTCATCTTCAACAAAGAAAAGTTTTGAAATTCATCCAATCAAATTAAGTAATTTCCGTAACTCTCTTTAATTTATTCAGACACAAATCACTCTTAGACGATCTTGGCATGTTCTAGGAACACTTACAATATGCTTCGGAACTTTTGTCACTAGATGATATATGATGTTTGGGACATGATTTATTGCATGTAGGTACGCTAATACGAGACCCTTAGGGAGGCCTCTAACATTCTAAGATGAAATTGGAAGGGTTAAATATTATTCTGGAAATTGGTCGTGTGTCGCAACTCTGGCCCCTTAGCGTCGCGACGCGAACACGGTTGAGTTGAGTCATAAAGCTTCCTCTGTCTCCGCGTCGCGACGCTAGCCCCTTGGCGTCACGACACTCACAAGATCTAATTGAAATAGAGAGTATCATCAAGCTCGGCGTCGCGACGCTAGCCCATACGCTTCGCGACACTAGATAGATTTCAAGCCATCATTCATTTCTCCATAGCCAATTCCCAAGTGCAATTCCAACACCATTATACTAACACCTTACTTAGACAATTATCTAAACTTCAATTCAACTTGACATAACCCATATCATATTATCAACCTAAACATAATCATTTATACACAATTGACTAGAGGCTTAATCACACTACATTGAGAGCTTCCACCTTAAATCAAAATATTCATGGCTAAACATTTCCACTTTCCTCAAAACACAACAAAAACAACAATCCCTCTTCCTCATCACTTTCTGCCAACCTCCTTAAAATTGGGAAAACTTGAATATTTTGATAAACGATTCTAATACATGTTGTATCCATATGAAAGTGCATGATTATATATACTATCAACTTGTCCCAAGCTCAAATGCTCAAAATTGGAAACTAGTGTTCATTGGTATTTCGAAAATAAGAATCAAATTCATGCACCAACCAAAATTAGAAAAGAAATAGGGTTATTGGAACTCACATGCTTGGAATGGAGCTTGAAATTATCACTTTCACCTTTAAAAATGGCAAAGCAAAAGAAGAAATTTGAGAGGGAGCTTTCCTCACCCCTTCACCTTTTTTGGCCTAGAAAATGGATGGATGAATAGTCCCCCTTTTATAGAGAAATGGTTGATTTTTGTGTAATATAATGAGTGGCCCATAATTTTCCACATCACTCAATTCTAGCCCATTCTCGAATTTACTGTAGCAGTCCCGTAAATCTCGATTTTTGACTTATTTCTTATTCACATTTGGAAAAATGTCCAACACAAAAGATGTAGGTCTTGGTCTTAGCTTTCCGAATATATAAAATTCATAATAATCGGAGGTTGTATGAAAGACTTACGGTCCAAATACTAAGGGCTATCCGTATTAAATCTTAAAATAATTTCGGTATGAGAGCTACAAGGAATTTATCGAATGCCTGAAAATTAGTTCCCCAAACACATATATATTTGAACATGATTTATATCATGTATCATGCCTTCGATAACGTAATAGTCGTCAACCTCTGACAACATACAAGTCGTCGGGATTACCGAGTGTTACATAATATATGTCTATAACAAGTTCAGTTAGGTACTCAATTAAGCCAAATATATAAAACCAGCCATATAAGTGGAACCATATTATCAATAATTAATTCATATCTTTAATAGTACACTCTCTCTCATTTATGAGATTTAAGTATTATCTGTGCCAATCGGGCACTGTCTACAGCTAGTCAATAGTCATCAATAAACTGGAAAGAGTATGGATTTTATTTGGGAAATTATCACAATTTATAAAATATAATATAAATAAAAATCACATATATTTTCATACCACTAGTTTCACCCTTTACCCCAGCATGATGCAAATTAGCATAACAATATATAAATAAAAACACTCATAATTTTATTAACAAAAGAAAAATAAATTACAAATGAAAAAATATACACAATAGCTCATCCCACAAAATTTCAAGAGAGACCTGTGAAAATGTTACTGCCTAAATGAGGTGTTGAGCACCTATATTTATAAAGGTGTTGTGCTTGCAAGCCGAGCTTGTAATTTGCAAGCACAACTTGCAATTGCTTTCCACTGAAAGATGGAAAATAATTATAATTAATTTTTTTATTTTATCATTTTCTATTTGTTTTTATTCTTTTATCTTTTATCTTTTGTTTTATTTTATTTTATATATTTATATAAAATGCATGTGTAGTTAAATACATCATAAGCTCATTTTATCGCCAATCTAAACACGGTGAATATTTTCTAAGTCTGATTTGAATTTAGCTATCACGCTCTTTTAGGTTTCTGGGTCTTGGAATTCAGATTTCATGTCCATTTTCCTGTTCAGCATTTGACGCAGTATTTTACCTACACAATAAATAAAAATCACAAAAAATATATAAAACATAAATTTATTTGTTATTTCACAAATGTGATAATTTAAGGGGATTAATGAAACTACAAGTGTAAAATGATTAATTTTCTATTAATAAATATGTACTTTTTAGTATTCATCACTAGATATGACAGTGTCATAAGCATTACTCTTCAATCTCTTCTTCCAACCATGAGATGGAAAATAAAGATCTTATTCACTTAGTGCCCATGCCACTTTCTTCAAATATTTATCCTTATGGGGCCTTGAATAGAAGAATAGATTGTCAGGAGGTATAGTATGATGCTTGACTTTGAATGGTTGTGTCATTATGTCAAGCTTATGAGCGTTATCCATGATGCTAGCTTCCTCATATTGTGATGTGTCCTCTTGTGTCAAAATATTTTCAATAGGCTCACACAACTGCTCTTTTCTAACTCATTGTTCCACCACTTCCCCATAGATGCACTTTCGAATTTCTTCGTTTAACTCTTCACCATACATTTGAGTGATGCACTCTTCAAGATTGTCAATTTGAGAGTGCAACGTAAATGCATCTTGAATGACATCATTTACTTTGTCTATTCTAAAGTCCTCATCTTGATTTGTTGTTGTTCAGGTTATGGTTGGCTCATCTAAATCGGACTGTATCTCATCAACATGAGGTATAACATAATATCTTAAAGCCCTTAGCTCTCTCATAGCCCAATGATACTCCATTAGTCGACCACCTAAAATCAAATGAAAAAAGAAAGATAAAAAAGAAAAAGAAAAGGTTTTTAGCTTAAGCAAGTAGAGTGTTGTCCTAATATTAATAAAGAAAAATAAAATAAGTCATCGGCAACAGCGCCAAAACTTGATTGCGATTTTCTACCGTACGCAAGCGCACGTATCGCTGAAATAATATAGTGACAAAAGTCAGATATCGTACTCACAACAACTTATTACTGGAACGTGCTCGAAGACTTAATTTCGCTAAAGGATTGTGCTCACTTTGAATCAAGATCACTAACCTCCAGATAATATCCATAAATGACTTTGTTGTCTAGGTTCTTATAGGCCTCTCCTATCAATATCAAGACTAATCTACTTAACTTAAACTAAACTATTGGACGCGAGAGAGATTGATTAATCTAAAATTAATTGAAAATAAATAAAGAGCAAACAATAATTTTGGAGATAAACTTTATGAGCGAAAAGAGTCTAATGTTGTAACTTCACCCAAGCACGCAAACAATGAGCTCATGCACCTTTCATTCAATTGGGTTGTTGTTATGGATTATTAACGTAGAACACTTAAATAGCTACAAGTCTCTTTGGACAGTCAGTTAAATATATTCGGATTTAAACAAATTGACCATATGTCTATGTCAAATAATTTAAACCAAATTAACTAAAAACAAGTTCTAATATTAGTTACGCATGTCCTGTAGATATATGTCTACCATGAAGGAAAATCTATTCAAAATAGCTAGATTATACGCTATTATTCTCACGGCTAACCCAAATTCCCTTCGTCGAGCTCCTAAGGATTTACCAAAATTATTCTATTGTTGGCCAAACAAATAAAAATACACATCAAAGTACATAGAATAATATATAACAAACTCAAGAGAAAAAAAATACAAATTAATTAATAAACATATGCTTGAGATCCATTACAACACTAGATAATGATTTAGCTACTCATGATATTCAATAAAAATATGTTTATCATTATAGATACAAAATGATAAGTGTGGTTTATACCCACTTATTTCTGCATTCTTAACTTACTATTTGTTAAGTTTCTGTATCATTTAATATATTTTGTAGTTATTTTATGTTTTATTTATAGGAAGCATTGATACATGGATCTTGGGGCATTTATACATGTTTTGGGACCATTCGGACGTATCAGAAGCACACGGAAGAATAGAGAACGCAGAGAAACAGCAGCCAGAATTTGCGGCGCCCAACTTATAGCACGGCGACGCCCAATTTATGGCGCTGGTGGCGCCTCTTCAGGGTTCCATACATAAACACAGAGAGTTTGGCGCCGCGCGGCCCCCGCAGCGACCCATAAAACTTATTTTAGGGTTTTTAGATGCACAATGACTCCAAGGCTCTATTATAAATACATTAGTTCGTCCAAACTCAAATGAAGAGGCTATAATACATCACAAAACACAAAGATACATATTTTAGAGAGATCCAAGAAGAAAGATTGAAGAGCAACAAGAGGAGACAAATACGGTGATGTCCAAAGACGAAGGGATTCAATTCGGGTTTAATCTTCTAGTTTTTATCTTTAACACTCATGATATCAATTAGATTCATGACCATATTTTCCTTGTTATTGTCGTTTGTCATGAACTAAATCTATAATTCTAGAGGATGATGTAGCCGATGTTTGAACCTATGTATTGATTGCTAAGTTGAGTTTATTGAAATTATAATTCAGTTTATTTATATTCTCTTGGGTTTAATACTTCTTGATTGTTGACCACAATTGAAGATGATGAATGTTTAGAATCTATCACTCGAGAGATGAGATTTTGAATAAGATCTAGAGAATATGACCTAGGATTTTATAGAATTTGAGAGAATCTATAGTTCCTTTGAAGTCGTTAATATAGAATCATAGAACATAATGAATTGTTAATTACTAGATTTTTATAGGGATATCGAAGTCTGTAATTGATAATACTTTCATTATTACTCAAGAGAGGGAGTTGAATATTGTAGGATTCTTGATTATAAACAATGCAATGGATCAATGAGTGATTGGCATAACAAATACATAGGGGATAACAAGGTGAAATAGGACTCTAGAATCTCTCTCATCTTGGTTATTTTATTTAACATTTTAATATCTTGCATATTTAATTTTTAGTCTTAAATTCAGATTATTCTTAATTTAATTGTTGTCTAAATAAAGTTAGGATTATTGAATATAGTATTTAGTGTGAGTTAAACACAATCACTGTGGGTTCGATACTCTTTTTGACGTCATTGCCAGGGATTATTAGTTTAATTCACATTAATACTATTACCAAGTAATCTTCGCTTTAATTTAGATTTAGATTTTTATTTTATTTTATTTTTGTTTTGTATTTATTATGTTTATTTAGTTTTTATTTTGTTATTGATTTTTCTTTTTCTTTCGGTGCTTCAGTGAATGGGAAGATCCACAAGTCTCGACTCGCTCCTATTTGACCCTGAAATAGAAAGAAGAACAGCGAAGAGACTAAGGAAAGAAAGAAAAAATGAAAAAAAGAAACAATGACGGTTGAAAACAGAGAGAACAATCCACGCCAGGTGGCAATCAGATATCACTTCAAGCCGTTCATTGAAGATACCTATTCTGGGATTTCCCATCAACCAATCAATGCCAATAATTTTGAGCTAAAACCTGCATTGATCACCATGGTACAAAGGAATCTGTTTGGGGGTTCAGCTGCAGAGGATCCCAACATGCACTTAAGGATGTTCTTGGAGATCGCAGATACCATAAAGATGAATATCGTGAGTAAAGATGCTATCAGGCTACGCTTATTCTCATTCTCTTTACGGGATAAAGCGTGGGATTGGCTTCAATCAATACAGACGGGGAGTATCATGACATGGCAGGACACGGCCATGAAATTTCTTGAGAGGTTCTTTCCACCAGCTAAAACAGCTCAACTGAGGGCAGAAATCAGTATATTTAAGCAGCTGGAGACTGAGACTCTGTATGAAGCATGAGAGCATTTTAAGGATTTACTCTGAAGATGCCTACAACACGATTATGCAGACTTGGTCCATATTCAGTTGTTCTATAATGGGCTGAATGGTTCGAATATGAGTGTGGTTGATGATGCAGCTGGGGGAGCTCTATTCAAGAAATCAGCTGAGGACGCCTACAATCTGTTATAAAAAATGGCCATTAACCATTTTCAATGGCCAAGTGAACGCACTAAGGTGACCAAAGTGGTTGGAATATATGAAGTGAACCCTCTTGTGGAACTAGTAGCTCAGATTTCCACCTTATCTACGCAAGTAGCAGCCCTCACAAATCCACGAGCACAAGCATCTATTGAATCAACAGTGGCTGCAAATATACAGTTATTGGAAGGAGACCCGAACTTTGAGCAAGTCCAGTATGTGAACAATCGAAACTTCAACAGCTACAGAGGCAATCCAGTGCCTAACCGTTATCATCCAAACTTGTCATATGCTAATACAGAGAATGCCTTGCAACCTTCATCTGGCTTTGATTATCAAAGAGCTGAACATAAATCTTCCTTGGAAGATTTCATGAGCACGTTTGTTGCTAATACTTCAGCGAGGTTTGAGAAGAATGAATCAAGACTGAACAATATTGAGACACACATGGAAAATAGAGGGGCAACAATGAAGTCCTTAGAAACACAAATTGGGCAGATTACTTCCTCCATGACCAAGCATCAATAAGGGGTATTTGGATAAACTACCACAACCCGCCAAGCTATCTTTTTCATGTCAAAGCAGCTTGTGGATACAAAAGAAGAAAGCACAATGACCATTTGGGTGGTTGTATCTGGCTGAAGACGTTAAGTTTAGCGCTAGCGGGGAGGCAGCCCTTACATTTATTTTATTAGTATTTTATTTTATTTTATTGTGTGCTATTTATCTATTTAATTAGTTTGCATGTTTTTTTATGCAGGTAGCACGAAACACACAAAGCCCGCACAACCAAAATCTGACCAGCAGAAACCTAATCAACTCCATGCACGGTAGTGTTGTTCCCTAATTTTGTTTCTTTATATTTATCTTACATTGAGGAAAATGCAAGTTTTAAGTTTGAGGGTGTGTGCATGTACTGTTAATTCATGTTATAAAAAAGAAATTATTTTTTATTTCTTGATAGTAAAGCATAAGTTTAATGATAAATTTATTTGCTGTTAATAAAATCTTAGAAACGATAAGTCCCAAATGATTTTTATCTGATGCCTTGAATAGGTGATCTAGGTTAGACTCGTAAGCACTTAATAATAGGTTTTTAGCATTAAGAATCTAAATAGTTGGCAAAGTGACTAGTTGAAGAAATTGTTTGCCGATGAATGACTGTTTGCTTAGATATCTATTTCAATATGCTATTATTATGATGTATGGTATGATAAGAAAAAGAAACCACCTATAACCGATAAGCGTGAAGCTACCCATGGGCGAATGTTAGGACCACCATGAGGAGAAATGCTACCTTAAAAGGTAGGTGTGTTTGAAAATAAAAAAAAAAAGAAAAAAAAAAAAAAGAAAAAGAAAAGAAGAGAATAAAATCATACCATACGGAGCACAGAGAGGTAAATACAGAATAAATTGAGATATCAAGGTTGGTTTGACCCATCGGATCTCAATTTTTGAGATGAAATCATTGAGTTAGCTTACTTAAGAGTCGAGCTGTGAATGAACCTTTACACACACACACACACTATGAGTCTGGCTTAGATGGTTTATTCAAGAACTTGGATTTGAGTCGCAGTTGCGTACTTTAAAGGTTCTTGATTTTATTGACAAGTACTCTTTAAGGACAATATTATGCATAACTATCGGGATTAAGTTATTTGTTTTTTATTATTTTTATATTTTTATATGATTGCATGTTTGTGAATGACGTTTGTGGGTGTCGTCACTGTAAGCCCTCACGATACTATAACTCATCCACTATGGCCGCCTAGGGGTTTAAAGGCTTGCTGCATACACTAAATGCAATCGTGATCCCTACGAAAGTGTCCTAGTAAATTTTATTACTTATTGGTTGATTTATTTATATAGTTTTTATTTTATCTTTTGCTCGGGACTAGCAAAATCATAAGTTTGGGGGTGTTTGATAAGTTTGGTTTATACCCACTTATTCTTTCATTTTTAGCTTACTATTTTGTTAAATTTCCATATCATTTAATGTATTTTGTAGTTCTTTTATGTTTTATTTGTAGAAATCATTGATACATGGATCTTGGGGCATTTATACGTGTTTTGGGACCATTCAGACGTATCGGAAGCACCCGAGAAGAGTAAAGAACACAGTAAACAGCAGCCAGAATTTGTGACTGGCACCGCAACGCCCAACTTATGGTGATGCGGTGCCCTTTCAGGGTTCCATACATAAACACCGAGAGTTTGGCACCGCGGCGCACACTTTCCGGTGCCGCGGCGCCCCGTAGCGACCCAGAACACTGATTTTAGGGTTTTTAGATGCACAATGACTTCAGGGCTCTATTATAAATACATTAGTTCGTCCAAACTCAAAGGAAGAGGCTAAGATACATCACGAAACACAAAGATACATATTTTAGAGAGATCCAAGAAGAAGAAGATTGAAGAGCAACTAGAGGAGACAAAAATGATGACGTCTGATGTTTGAAAATGGGAGCATTTTGTATCTTCGCCAGAAGAATGAACACTTCATTTTGAGGCTCCCAACAAATGATAGGGGAGATTGGCAGAAGTATTATTTCTTTGTGATAGGGGAGGGTGTTTTTGGGTCGGTTGGAGCTGGCCGAATCCCAAAATATTGGAATTCGTCGAGTGAGTATTTTGATTTCATTTTTCCTTAACTTAACATTTTTGGACGACTGGGGCTTATGACTTTCTTTCCTTGTAGGTCTTCTACGCAACAAGTTCTTTGATAATACCAGTCGAACTGCCTCAAACACCAAATTCATCATCGGCTTGCCTGCTCTTGACAGAAATAGGAGAATCATTTTGGAAGAGAAGAGTTTGAGGTTAACTCCACTGTAGAAGGAAGTTTTCAATACGAAATGTATCCATTTGGCTCCTTTGAAATAGATATTGGTTCTGATTGAGTACTTGGTCGTGTCAACTGACATTTGGGCGCCGCTATTTTTGAAGCCATTAAGATCTGAAGAACTTTTGTGCGCAGCTGACATCATGTCGGGTCGATTCAAGGTGCATTCCCTTAATGAAATGAAAAATAAAAGAAAGAGCAAGAGGGCCAAGGGGAAGGAGCCAAAGGCTATGAAGGTTGAGGTCATAGTTCCGAAGGATGTAGTTTCGGCCGGGAAAGCTGCTGCAAATATACAGTTATAACATCCCCAATTCGGGAGATGTTACCGGCATGGGATAAACCGTACTAATCCCATAAGCCTTTGACTCTGATAACTGCAATTCAATTACTAATACTCTTTTCTCTAATTATATATATATCGTATGTATGGAACCATGGCCCAAATTTAACAACTTAACATGCAAACTCAACTCCATTAACTGTATACTTAAAGACTCATGTTTATACAATGACTACACATAACCCAAATACTAATACATGATTTTATTTGACTCTGACTGGACTCTCACTCTTTTCCTGACTTGAACTGGTAGACTCCATACCCTAGTGACTGCATCAGTATCCGTCCTCTCGAGCTCATCCTTCAAGAATACCTACAACAATATAAGACTGGAGTGGGGGGTTAGATCGATGTACGATCTAAGTGAATGGACGATTCAAAATAAAAAACTGAAATACTATAATGGAAACAGTTGATTCTGAAAACACCATTCAGAAATAACTTGTATGAAAACTCTTTTCTGAAAATCTCATCTGAATTCTCTTCGTAAAACTTATCTTTCCTGAACGTTTCTTATAAAATTGTTATTTTTCTAAAAATGTTCTTTTCTAAAAACCTTTTCTGAAAGCTGTGTCTGAAAACTATTTCTGAAATCTGAAACTATTTTTGAAAAACTAAAATCTGAAAACGTATCTTTTTCTGAAAAACTTGACGTATGGGGGAGTTACGTATCGCCGTCCCCCCATACGCCTACTAGAGCCAGGAGTGCAAATCCGTGACTTTGGGGCATTACGTATCGCCGTCCCCCAAAGCATGCCACTATTGTCCCTGAAACTAGTGGTCTTGGGGCGTTAAGTATCGCCGTTCCCCAAGCCACTGAACTAGAACTGGGGGTGCAGATCTATGCTACCCTCCAAGCTTTGTAACTATGATCTAGAGGCATCTGTCATCCCCAGTCCCGACCTAGGATCTGGGGGCGTTACGTATCACCGTCCCCCCAGTCCTCTATATGTGCACATATTCTCAGTCCGTCAATTCCATATCTGTATAAGTTACATACTGCTGTGGGTTTTTCCTCATGCCTCGAAATTCATAAAACTCATACTTTAAATCTCAAAACTGTATAAAACACTACATTTAGCATGAACTTAAATCAAATATGGCTAACGCCCAATGTGCTGGAAAAAAAGTAAGTCTCATTTTATAAAAGAATGAATAAATAAATCAATAAGAAAATCAACTTGAAAGGGGAAGTGTCCACTCACAGTTCGGAATCTGGCTGGAGCTATACCGCTTCGTCGAAGGAGATTGCAACTCATGCAATGGTCCATAGGTGATAACATGATTAGACTAAAAAAAACACGAGATAAGTTCTGGAACTAAGTTAAACTACTAAATTCAAGTACGTGATATCGTAACTTAGTATATTATACTTGTACTCAGATGTAATGTGTGCATCCGAACTGATACGAGACCCTAAGGGTGGTCTCTAACACGCTAGGGTGGAACTGGGGTGGTTTTAAAACTGATTTTGGGAAATTATGTGACACACGTTGCGACGCACATCCTTGCGCGTCGCGACGCACAACGTCCAGAAACGTGCTGACATTTTACTCTTGTTCATCATGACACACAGTCCTTTAGCGTCGCGGCGTATAGTAGTTTACCTGGATTCTGTTTTGCTTCTCCAATTTCATCCCCTACCTAAAATTTCAACTACCACTTCCATACTAAAAACCAATGCACAATCCAACTTTTTGAACTTCAAATTCACCAATTCTATATCAAATTATTATTCTCAAATAATGATTTAACCACAATAACTATGATTCAACTACCCTTTAAGACTTCTAAGAATTTAGGTTCTAAACTTCAACAACAATTTCCTTTCCTTATCAATTACTAATAAACAACCTTTACCATACTAATATCTCTATTTTATGATTAAACTTCCAAAATCGAAAAATTTAAATTTTGGGTTAAGTTTCCTTACCTTCTCCCTCTTGAATTTCTTCATTCCTCAAGCCTCCATGGTGCCTTTTCTTCTTCTTTGTTTGGTGAATAAGTGTTTAGCATTTGCTTATTCTTCCTTCTTCTCCTTCGTCTTTCTTCTTCTTTTTTTTTCTACGTTTTCTTCTTTCCTTTTCATTTTAATTTTTGTGAATTAGTGAATAGTAGACTCCTTATATACTAGGGCTTTTTGGATATTTGGATGATTGAAGAAAAATGTGGAATTGTGTAGAAAGTTTTAGATTTTTCCAATTGAGCCCGAATTTACTATTCATCAGAATGTTTTTATGTATTTTCGACTCACTTCTGCTCTGAATGTGGAAAACTGTTCAACGCAAAAGTTGTAGATCTGATCTCATCTTTTCGAAGATATAAAATTCATAAAAATCAGAGTTCGTATGAAAATGTTACGGTCTAAATACCATGGGCTATCCGGAGTGGAACATTGTAACATCTAATGTTGGATTCTCGAAGAATCTACCGATATTCATCTCACGAAAGCATATGTTTCCAAACATGGTTTACATTTTGTTACACTTGTTTCACAGTATAACAGTAGTCGAAATCCTAGGTCGTTATAAATTCTCCCACTTAAATAGGACTCGTCCTCAAATCCTCATTGGGGTTAACTCGTAGATTTTCCTGGTCGAGGATGTCCATGTCTCCGACTATTCTTATCTTTCATAATTTCCATTCTGGTCTTTTGTTCGAGATCTTATTACTAAAGCCTCTGGAAATCTTTTGTTATACTTGTGCCTACTATTCCAAGGTTCATTGCCTTGGTGAATAATGTTTTGAATTCCCAATTTGAAAGGTAATTTTTAATCTTACTTCATGGTCTTCTTCTCAATGCCCTACTCATCCATCATATTACCCATATCTCTTATTCATCACAAAACTTTAAATATCCTTTATTTCCATATATCTTCACAAGTTTTCATTTATAAAATTGTATCATATTTGTAGTATGTCCTCTTACTTACCTTAGTTCTATTTAATTTATAACTCCACTTAACACCTCTTGTCATGTCAGCAATAACTTTTAAATATCCTTAAGATCTTCTGTTACTTCTCATGTTTAATTATTTCCATAGTACTTTATATTCTACCAATAACCTTTACTTCCCATCGACCTGTGTATACCTTGGGTTCTTCAGCTATTCTATATATACCTTATCTTAAGATTTATTATTTTATCTTATCCTATTGTTTGACCTCTCCGTTTTCCATCCTTCTAAACTTTCTTTACTTATAAGTTTCTTCCTTTGAGTTCTTGCATTTACTTCATTCTCTGTGTATTTTGGACTTCATAACTTATAATTAACCTACTGCTCACTACTGTTATATCAGGGTAGTTCTCTCTCCGGTGATTCTTCTTATTTGGCTAAGGAGTTCCGGGGTAAGGTATCCATACTAATGCCCAATTATATATATATATATGTCTTATACTAAATCTATGTTCTTTATTACTATGTTAACATTGGTTATACTATTCTGGTTTACTCTTCTGCACCTTTGATTACCTTGATGATTTATTCACTATGGCTAAGGCTATCACAAACCCGTGGTGGTTTGGTTAACTTAAATTATGGCTAGTTACTTCTCAAAGATCACAAGAGTTAATACGTAATAGAACTTGGGTTCTAATCCAACACTGAGAGATCTCGATGTGATGTACTTCTATCAACACCTACTAAGTATTGTTCTTATATTGTCATCTTACCTCGACGGTTATACCTTCAAATCTTATGGTTTGGTATCCTTCACTGATTCATCTGTTTTATGGGACAACTTTAAGGTGAAAATCATGGTCTATATCTGCGTGTTAGACAATTATGACCCATAGCGTCACTATTTGTAAAAGACATTGTGTTTTTTTGTACAAATTAACTATGTGACAATGGAAATTGCATTTTATCATTTTGTAATTTGATTACTTTAATATATAAATGATAAAAGTCCTTATGATTAGTTCCGGATTACAAGATATGAGACAGTATCAATCCATAATGGTTTAATCATTAAATATCCCTAGTCGTAGTATTATCGAGATTGGATATCGATAATACGGAATAGACTGGTATTGCACTTGTGCGTGTTATGGAAGCGTAACAGCATAGTTCTCATATATTTAAGTATTGGATACTTATGCAAGTGTGATAGGAGGTTGTGTTTACCGATGGTACGGAAATAGCTTCGCTTTGGATAGACCTCTCGGAATCCCATTGGTAGTATGACTATGTGTCTATGGGAATCTGAATCAGGGTAAGTGTATTTGGTCTTAACCTGAGACTTACATCGCTAGTACTTACGACAATCAATACGCTTTGGTTTTGGTCGTCCGGGACTTTAACAGGTTCTGTGTACGCCTCTTCTGGGTTTATTGAGAATCGTAATGTATTGGATGTGATGTCAAGACAGAAATATCACTTCAGTCATATGGAGATGATGATCACACAGGGATACAGAATTGGTTATCTAATGTGTTGCAACTATCGGGATAATATGACTAGGTCATGATTACCCGATTAAAGAGACTAGTTGTTTATGATCCGATATATGCTTCGTACGGGGCATACACTATTCCAGCCACAGGCCTTGCATGTGACATCCGATATTAGATCAAAATACGCAATACTACGTATACTACACCTGACATAGATTATATATTCCTTTAGGAATATTTCTGGAGAATTGGGTAGGCACGGTGCTTTGTTAGAAGCCAACCATGTCTCGTAAATCAGTAAAAACGTAGTACGAGGTACGTACGTGTTCGGATAGTCCGACGACCGGATTTACTGCCAACATATCCAGGGATCTCATGGGTCGCTTCCCGAAGATTCACCGATGACGTATGAATCGAACATAATTAATATGGGATTAATTACGGAGAGATTTTATCTGGGATAAAATACTATTTGAAGAAAGGTATTAATTATGAGAGAGAAAATTAATCTGTGATTAATTCGTCGAGAAGAGAGAACGTGATTAATTTGGAATTAATCGGAAAGGTAAATTTAATAGTTAAATTAGATTTTACTATTTAATTTATTTATTTAGGCTAAAATAATATATTGGATATATTAATTGAAATGGATTTCAACACGGAATTAAATTGGATTTTAATTCATGCGAACGAATTATTTTGGAATTAATTCGTAAGCGACTTTCGTAATAATTTTGCGATGCATTATTATTTAATTAAATTGGATTTAATTACATAGCGACGAAAAACTCGTTTAGTCGGATTAAACGAACCAGGCCCAAAGTGTGTTGGAGATGTCAACTTGAATTTTGAATTCAAAGTGGTGGGAACCACTAACTTACATCACATGTCACTTTTGATGTGTGTAGTTGGCATAACATTAAATATTGTATTTAATCAAACCAACCACCAACTTTTGCTTTATGTTTTTGGAAAACAAAAAAGAAACTATTCACCTTCTCTTTCATCAAAAAAACTGTGAGCTTCATCTTCTCTCCATGGAATTTTGTTGCAAAATTCTACAAACCTAGCACTTTAAGGAGTTGATTAAGGTGATATGGAAACTCACCTTGAGTTGGAAACAACAAATGAAGGCTTGGAGCTTCCAACAAAGAAGGAATTTTTTAAAACTTAAATTCGATCAATGTGAGTATTTCTACAACTTTCACTTGATTTATTCACACAATAATCACGTTTAGAGATCCTTGGCATGTCTAGGACACTAACAATGGTATTGGATACTAAATGGGCCTTTGAGACCCATTTAGATTGACTTTAATTGCAAAAGAAGCTCTTTCGCTCGCGTATGTCAGAGGGTACATCTATCGAGCACTGGGTGTCGCAGATGATTGCTGACATCGAACAGCTAGGTTAGCTGGGCATTACCTACGAGGCCGAGACTTCCATAGATTTGATCTTACAGTCTCTTGTTGGACAATTATGACCCATAGCGTCACTATTTGTACAGATCATGGTGTTGTTGTACAAATTAACTATGTGACAAAGGAGATTGCACACTTATGCGCGTTGTGAGGGCACAAACGGCATAGTTCTCATATATTTGGGTATATGATACTCATGCAAGTGTAATAGGAGGTTGTGTTTTACCGATAGTACGGGAAACAGCTTCGCTCTGGATAGACCCCCTCGGAATTCCATTGGTAGTATGACTATGTGTCTATGGAAGTCCGAAATTAGGGTAGGTGTATTTGGTCTTAACCTGAGACTTGCACCGCTAATACTTACGATAATCAATATACTTTGGTTTAGGTCGTCCATGGCTTTAACCGGTTTCCATGTACGCCTCTTCTGGGTATATCGAGAATCGTAGTGTATTGGGTGTGATGTCAAGACGGAAGCATCACTCCAGTCATAGTGGAGATGATGGTCACGTAGGATACGGGACTGGTTCTCTTACATGTTGCACCTATCAGGATATTATGACAAGGTCATGTATATCCGATTATAGAGACTAGTTACCAGACATCCGACATGTGCTTCGTACGGGGTAGACACAATTCCAGCCTCAGGCCTAGCACGTGATCATCTGATACTGGATTGACATACACAATACTACGTATACTACGCCTGATATAGATCGCTTATTCCTGTAAGCATGTTTCTGGAGAATTGGGTAGGTATGGCGTTTTGCTAGAAGCCAACCTTGTCTTGTAAATCGGTATAAACGTAGTATTTGGTACTTACATGTTCGGATAGTCCGACGACCGAATTTACTGCCAACATATCCGGGGATCTCATGAGTCGCTTCCCGAAGATTCACCGATGACGTATGACTCGCACTTTTAATTAATCTGGGATTAATTAGATGAGAGAGAAAATTAATCTCGGATAATTACGGAGATATTTTATCTGGGATAAAATATCATAAAAGAGAGATGACGATTAATTTGGAATTAATCGATTAATTAATATATTCGATATATTAAACAAAATTGGATTTCGACGCGGAATTAAAATCGAATTTTAATTCGGGTGAACGAATTAATTTAGAATTAATTCGTTAGCGATGTGAATAGTAATTATGCTTGGCATGATTATTTAATTAAATTAGATTTAATTACGACGCAACGGAAAATTCATTAATTTGGAATTAGCGAACCCGAGCCCGGGATTGTTTGCGAGCGCATTCGCATTTCGAATTCGAGTGTGGTACGCAAGTCAAATCAAGCGTCAAATCGCTAGTCGCATCAAGCGTCAAATCATTTGTCATTTTGAATGATGTGACAACTTGTCACATTAATTGATTGATTGATGTGAGTTGATAGAAGTTTTTGAAAAGCTTTTTGAAAGCTTGAAAGAAATATATCATTATTTTAATGGTATTTGACTTTTAATTTGTGGTATTTGATATACAAAAATTAAAACAACACTTTAATCTCTCTCTCTCTCACCTCTCTTCTTCCTCATTCACGCCCAAAAGGGGTTGCTGCCTTCTTCTTTTCTGGTCCAAAACCGAGAGCAGTAAGAGAAGAAAATGAGTGATTTTGTTGCAAAATCTTGGTGCTAGCACACTCCGAAGTCGTCCGTAGGTGATAGGGAAACCCACCCGTGTGCATGGAATGATTAAACAAGAAATCTTGGAGCTTGGTTCACCCATCCTTGACCGAAAATGAAGATAAAAAAACTGCCACTGTCGTGACTTGGAGGAGAGGGCAGAAAGTTTTTGTTGTCCACCGCATCGTCTCAACCGATCATTGTGAGTATTCCGCAACTCCTTGAATGTATTCACATGTTTTTTATGCTTGTTAAATGATCTTGGGACCTTAGAGAATTCCAACAATGGTATCTTGAGCCAATATTGAGCATGAAAATGATTTAGGGTTAAAATTGGGTAAAATGAATTTGAGCATGATTTAATGAAATTGGATGAATTAGTATGCTTAAATGTGTTTTAATTGATAATTGATTGTATCAATTTGAAGAAATTTTGTTTGGAACAATTTTCCCCAATTTTGGTATGCTTGGCCGAATACCACATGAACCCTAATGTCTTGGATTTTTGATTTTTTTGATCATTGGATGTGTTGGAAATCAATTGAGAATATTGATTTAATGTTGAATTGAATTTAATTGGATTGAATTTGATTTGGACATAAGATCCCCTCCTTGGCCGAGACATATAAAGCATGTATTGGGTTTGATTTTTTGATAAAATGTGTTGGACACTAATTGATGTATTTGAGCATGATTAATTAGGCTAATTGGTGTGTTGGAAATGTTGATTGGGTAATTAATTGTGTTATACACTTTGTGTAATTAAATGGGAATTTGGAATTTGGTAATTTAATTATTTGGGCCTATTTTGTTAAAATTGGGCTTGAAAGTTGTTATTGGGCTTATTGGCCTTGGTTGTACTAAGTTGGGTTTAGGCAAAATTGGTTGGATCCAATTAGGCCCAAAAACGCTTCCATAAAGCCCAAATGCGACTAATGGACCTTTAAAGTTTAATTGGGCCTAATGGGCCAAAATTGATTTCTAGGCTTATGGGGTAATTCCTTGATTTGGCTTTGGTTTCCGAAGCCCACGCCTTAAAGAAATTAATTAAAAGTCCATTGGACTTTAATTAAATTAATATTGGATATTAATCGGGCTTTGAGACCCGTAACGATTAAATTTGGAATTTAAGTCATAAAGGTTTATTAATAAAGTGTAATATTTAATTTGGAATTAAATAGCGAATTAGTATTAAATACAAATTGAATTGGATTTAATTTTGTAGTTTAATTTAATTCGAGAATTCGTACTTTAAGTACTTATTCGCAAACCGAGTTTGACTCGAGCAAAATCAAATCTTTGTTTGAACATTGGATGGTCATTAATTATCAGATTAATTAATTTGATTAGATTGATTGATAACATGCTTGTGTGAATACATGGTTGCGATGCATGAATAATGTATATCAGATGGATATTAGATGGGTGGCGCAATTTTAGAAATTATTGTAATAAATTTGGAATTTATTAATTGGACCTGCGTGACCAGCCTAATTACCTCCTTATTCTTTGTATTCTCTTATCACCTATTCCCCTCAATGTAAATGAGGTTTCTTTAGAAGTGTAGTGTAACAGGTAGAAGCAATACATGTGCTAGCGGGAGAAAGGAAAGTGAGAGATTTGATCTAGGATCAATGTGTAAAGTATCCATCCGCATATCATTATCATTTATTTATATGTGCTTTATTATGTGTTTAGAATGCATTTTTAAGGGTGTATGATGATGAGACCTTAACAAAGATAATAAATTGGTTGCCAATTTGCACGCGAAAAACCCTCGCAAAATATTAAGCGTTTTTCCTTCCATTGAGTGATTCTTACTCAAGATCCGAGACTGGCATTGGCTTGTTGGCCAAAGTCAAGGCCTTTGTCCGTCGAGGATGTGTTTGAATCACGAGAGCTTTGTTCCATATCGGTGTCTTGTCCAAGTTGTGGTTTGTTGGCCAAAGTCAAGACCACTTCTTGTCCATTGACATTGATTACGAAGCTTTCCATGGTCAATGGGTTGCGCTTAACTGGGATCACTAAGTTTGTTGTGCCAAAGCCAAGGCTTAGTTGATTCAAAGGAAAAAGGTTAGGCAATACATTGGATGTATTGGCATATATAAGATATATATTTCGGACTTGGATGTCCCCCTACTGGATCTAGGAATTGGATTGGATCCAATTGATCTTAGAGATCTACCTAGTTAATTATCATACAATTTGTTGGCCAAAGTCAAGATTGTGTGATATTTAATGGGATCCTAGCCCGCTAGGAAACACGGTTTCCTGAGTACTCGACAGAGGGTTAGAGGCTCTTCGAAAAATAATGGGAGGCAAGAATTGAATTTGCAATATTCGTTTAATTACTTGTCATACGCGCTCAAAACCAATATCATTCGTCAAATATATTAAATGTTAGTTGGACTAATATTTAAATCGTTGTTTTAATAAATAGTTGGACTATATTCAAACAATTCAATTATGATTGATTAAATAGTTGGACTACAATAATCATTATAATAAATAGTACCAAAATCGTTGATTAAATAGTTGAACTATTAAAATCAAGATATAATTGAAAGATTGACATTTAAAACATAATCCTAAGGAAAATGTATTTAAATGGTTTAATTTTCAAATTGGGAATAAAATTTCAGGATGGTCGTGGAAAAATAATAAGTTACTTTATTTGATAAAATAACATATTAGGCCTAAGCCCGGAGTTAAGCAAATAGTAGAGTATAATCTTTGGAAGATTTATGTAATGATAACTTTAGTGCTTAATCCATTAAGCTTTTCGCAGTAGACTCCTTAATTTCTTTGTCAGAACTAAGGGTTAGATCTTTAAACTATGATATTGAAATTGAAGGATCTTCATAGATCTATTTTAGATCTTAGAAGTACTAAATTGCAATAGTAAACTCTTGGAGAGTTAATGACTATTCTCAATGAGACAAAGTCAAACTTTGCAATTAGGCAAGTAGCGCAAGGCGCACTTTACTTCGATATTCTAGAAACCCTCGGCTTGGCCGAACGCTTCTGGAATATGGAAAAGGGCAAAGGCAAAATCATTATAGTCTTCTGGGAAGATAAAAGACATATCCCAAAATGTCTGTCTAAATTGTGGCAAACAGGATCACGGAAGCGTGATTGACGTTTGGACAAAGCAGACATGAAGGAATTGAAGACGAGCAAGGCTCTGACTTCAAATATGTTTGTCATAAATATGTTCATTACTGGTATTAAAATTGGATTTTAAATACTTAGTGTGATACATAAATATATGATGTTCAGAATCTGTTTTGAACAGGATACTGACTTCAATAGAGATTTATCTGCGAATTGAAAATGGGACGAAAGTCGCTGTTTTAACCGCAGGTACCTAAGTTTAGGAACTACCTTCGGGTGTGTACTTAAATTAGGAAACTGTTATAATGTAACTTGTTTGACTAGATACATTATCTTTATATCAGTGTTTAATTCGTTACGGATTGACCTTTATATTCTAGAACACTAAAGTGTTTTATTATATAAAGATGATATTGAGATAAACACATTAGATGTGAATAACAAAATTTATATTTTGAATATAAATAAATCTCAAATGTATTACATGACAAACAAATAGCTCAAACTGATTTGATCATATGAAATTTTTTGGCATTGTTGTCTGGGACACAATCAAACAAGAATCATATATCCGCACTTTTGAAGAGTGGGTACTAGGACTAATTTATTTTCATTCAAATAAACTCTACGAATCTAGTTTATTAGGTAAAGTGCCTATAACACCTTTACTTGGTAAAAGTGCAAATGTCATCAATCTGTTAGCCCTAGTTCATAGTGAAGCAAGTGGGCCCATGTCTAGCTAGGCTAGAGATGGATATGGATATTTCGTGACCTATACGGATGTGCCATCGCGTTATGGTTATGTGTCTCTTTTGAAACACAAATCAGAAACTTTTAAAGTTTTCGACACGAAATAGACAAATAGATCGGCTAAAGTGTTAAACCGTCACGGTAAGACCGTAATGAAAATACTTAAGCAATAAGTTTCTCATATACTTGAAAGAGTATAGTATTCTTTCAATGAGGACTCCTCCCGGAACACGTCAAATTTGACGGTGTGTCCGAATTGAGTAACCAAATTTTGTTGGACATGACAAAGTTAATCATGAGTCGCTCTGAGCTACCATTTCCTTCAACGGATAAGCATTTAACAGTACAAAACTTATTTTGAATAAGGTTCCATAATATCTGTTTGACAGATATCATATTAGATATGAACAGGAAAGAAATCGGGTCTTCTCATTCCTGAATATTTGGGATGCTAGGCATATGTTTGGATGATACCAAACTAAAACCCAAATTGGATAAGTGCCAATTGTAGGTTATCCTAGGGATACCGAAGTATAGTACTTATACAACTCACTAGAGAACAATGAAATTGTTGCTCGCCATGCGATTTTCCTAAGAGGAATACCTAAATGCAGTGGAAAGTGGGAGGATAGTAAAACTCGATGAAAATAGGAGTAATACTGTCATAGGCACCGAATCTTAATGGAACTATTACCAGTAATCTTCGAATACACAAGAACCATGTATGTCGGAGAGAGTCAGAAAACAACCTGGGGTATGGGTTTCTGATCTTACCTCATAAAGATGTCAATCTTAATGAGGAATACCAACTAACTACGTATGAGGAAGTGATACAAGGTATCGACTCCCAATTATGACAAAGTGTCATGACATCCGAAATGGATTCCATGTATATCAACAAGTTTGGATACTAGTTGATGTACCGCAAGGAATTGTGCCTATTGGTATTTATAAGTCTTCAAGGAAGACATACATGGATGGCAACATACCGACGTACTAAGCTAGGCTTGTAGCGGAAATGTATCATTATCAACATTGTGTTGATTACGATTCAACCTTTTACCTATTGCCATGGTAAATCCATTTGGATAATGCTTGCTAATGATGCATGTTTCATTTATGAAATATGTCAACTTAACGGGAAAATCGCTTTCCTTAAACGGAAACCTTTCGGAGGATGTTTACAACATCCTGTCGGTTTTGTCGTACCAAAACTAGCAAACAAGGTTTGCAGGTTAATTGATCCATGTTTGGATTGAAGCAAGCATTAAGTTCTTGGAATTATCGTTTTGATGTAATCATAATGGTATATGATTTAATTCAAAACGAAATGATTCTTGTGTATATAAGGAGGTTAGTGGGAGCGCACTGACAATAAATATCTAATAAATAATGATAATATTTCATTTCTTGGAAATGACATTCCCATAATAAAATCGGCGAAAGCTTGGCTTTCATAAAAACTCTCCGAGAACTCGTACATTGAAAAATGTACGTGACCTGGTGTCTCATACGCCTTGAGCATATGGATTCACAAATAGGCCAATGCAAGTGATAGTCACTGGATTGATGTTAAGAACATCCATTAGTATCTTAGAGAACTAAGGATGATGTCTTAATCTATGGAGAAGGAGAACTTGAAGTGACTGGGATCACTACTGAAAGTTCCCTAACCGATAAAAATAACTAAAAGTCACAAACGGTACTATAAAATTTGAATAACGGAACAGTGAGCTGGAAATCTTCCAAGCAAGATACTGTTACCGAATAAACAACAAATGCGGGTTATTGCTGCAGCTGAGGTGGCAATAGAAGCCTTCTGGGTCGATAATAAATCTAATTAGATTAGATATAGTTCTGTTAGCACCTGAGCTAGGCTACAGCACAGGTTAAAGAATTATTGGTCTCATCAACGATCCAAATATATACTTCGATATTCATCTGATTTGTTCGGATCATACATCGTGGCGATGTGATGATCGAATAAATCGCATCAGATGATAATCATGCAAATCCGTTGACGAAAGCCTTTCCTCAGCAGTTTGAGCGAACCGTACATAGTTCGGGTGTTAGACACTCGAGTGACTAGCTATAGGCCAAGTGGGAGATTGTTGGACAATTATGACTTATAGCGTCATTATTTGTACAGATCATGGTGTTTTTGTACAAATTAACTATGTGACAAAAGAGATTGCACTCTTATCATTTGTGATTAGATCACCAAGATATATAAATGATAGGAGGTCCTTATGATTTGTTCCTGGATTGAGAATGATATGAGACAATATCAGTCCACGAAGGATAAATCATTAAAAATCCCTAGTCAGAGTATTATCGAGATTGGACATCGATAAATGCGTAAAAGACTAGTATTATAATTATTCTTGTAAGCATGTTTCTGGAGAATTGGGTAGGCATGACGCTTTGCTAGAAGCCAACCTTGTCTTGTAAATCAGTATAAACGTAGTACTTGGTACTTACATGTTCGGATAGTCCGACGACCGAATTAAATGCCAACATATTCGGGGATCTCATGGGTCGCTCCCGAAGATTCACCGATGACGTATGACTCGCACTTTTAATTAATCTGGGATTAATTAGATGAGAGAGAAAATTAATCTGGGATTAATTGCGGAGATATTTTATCTGGGATAAAATATCATAAAAGAGAGATGACGATTAATTTGGAATTAATCGATTAATTAATATATTCGATATATTAAACGAAATTGGATTTCGACGCGGAATTAAAATCGGATTTTAATTCAGGCGAACGAATTAATTTAGAATTAATTCGTTAGCGACATGAATAGTAATTATGCTTGGCATGATTATTTAATTAAATTAGATTTAATTACGACGCAACGGAAAATTCATTAATTTGGAATTAGCGAACCCAAGCCCGGGATTATTTGCGAGCGCATTCGCATTTCGAATTCGAGTGCGGCACGCAAGTTAAATCAAGCGTCAAATCGCTAGTCGCATCAAGCGTCAAATCATTTGTCACTTTGAGTGATGTGACAACTTGTCACATTGATTGATTGATTGATGTGAGTTGATAGAAGTTGTTGAAAAGCTTTTTGAAAGCTTGAAAGAAATATATCATAATTTTAATGGTATTTGACTTTTAATTTTTGTATTTGATATACAAAAATTAAAACAACACTTTAATCTCTCTCTCTCACCTCTCTTCTTCCTCATTCACGCCCAAAAGGGGCTGCTGCCTTCTTCTTTTCTGGTCCAAAACCGAGAGCAGTAAGAGAAGAAAATGAGTGATTTTGTTGCATAATCTTGGTGCTAGCACACTCCGGAGTCGTCCGTAGGTGATAGGGAAACCCACTCGTGTGCATGGAATGATTAAATAAGAAAGCTTGGAGCTTAATTCACCCATCCATGGCCGAAAATGAAGATAAAAAAATTGCCACTGTCGTGACTTGGAGGAGAGGGCATAAAGTTTTTGTTGTCTACTACATCGTCTCAACCGATCATTATGAGTATTCCGTAACTCCTTGAATGTATTCACATGTGTTTTATGCTTGATAAATGATCTTGGGACCTTATAGAATTCCAACATCTCTGCCCGAATGCTGGGGCGGGTTCATCATGAACCAAGAGAAAACTCTTGGAGAGTTAATGGCTATGCTCAAGGAGGCAGAGCCAGAGCTTCCAAAAGGGCAAGAAGCGCAAGACGCATCTTACTTCGACATCCCAGAAGGGCAAGGCTTGACCGAAGGCTTCTGGGGATGTGAAGAAAAAGGTCAAAGGCAAAATCGTCACAGTCTTTTGGGAAGAAAAATGACATATCCCAAGATGTCTGCCTAAACTGTGGCAAACGGGGTCACTGGAAGCGTGACTACCGTATGGACAAGGCAGACATTAAGGAAGTGAAGGCGGGCAAGGCTCCGACTTCAGATATGTTTGTTATTGTAATAAACGTGTCCACTACTGGTTTTAAAAAAATAGATTTTTCATACTGGAAGTGGTACATACATATGTACTGATGTACGGGATCTGCTGACTAGCAGGAGACTGGGTTCAGATGAGATCAACCTGCGAGTCAGAAACGGGACGAGAGTCGCTGTTTTGGCTGTAGGAACCTAAGTTTTGGAACTGCCCTTTGGGTATGTACTTAAATTAGGAAACTGTTATAATGTACCTAGTTTGACTATAAACATTATCTCTATATCTAGTTTAACCCGTTGCGGGTATAACTTTATGTTCCAGAACACTGAGTGTTTTGTTTATAAAGATGATATTGAGATATACACATTAGATGTGAATAACAATATTTATATTTCGAATATAAATGAATCTCAAACATATAACATGACAAACAAAAGGCTCAAACTGAGTAAATCAGATGAGACTTATTAGTGGCATTGTTGTCTGGGACACATTAACAAGACTCATATATCCACTCTTTGGAAGAATGGATACTTGGACGGATTTGATCCTAATTCATATAATGTCTGCAAATTTTATTTATTAGGCAAGTGCTTAAAACGGCTTTTAACAGTAAATATGTATGTGCCACCGAGCTGTTAGCCCTCGTTCGTGATGACGTAGTGGGCCCATATCTAGCCAGGCTAGAGGTGGATATGAATTCTTCTTAACCTTTACAGATGTTGCATCGTGTTATGGTTATGTTTATCTTATGAAACATAAGTCGGAAACATTTTTATAAATTCAAAGAGTTTCGACACGAAGTAGAAAAACAGACTGGCAAAAGTATTAAAACATTACGGTCGGACCGTGATGGAGAATACTTAAGCAATGAGTTTCTTGATTACTTGAAAGAGTATGGCATTCTTTCACAGTGGACTCCTCCCAGAACACCTCAATGAAAGGTGTATCCGAACGGAGAAACCAAAGTTTGTTGGACATGGTAAGGTTTATGATGAGTCGCACTGAGCTATCAATTTCCTTCATATGATATGTATTGAACAGTGCAATACTTATTTTGAATAAGGTTCCAACAAAGTCTGTTGGACAGACTCCATATGAAATATGGAAAGGAAAGAAACCGGGTTTCTCATCCTGAAGATTTGGGTATGCTGGGCATATATTAAACGTTTGGATGGTGCCAAACTAGAACCCAAATCGGATAAGTGCCTATATGTAGGTTGTCCTAGGGAAACCAAAGTATATTACTTATACAACCCATAAGAGAACAAGGTATTTGTTGCTCTCCATGCGGTTTTCCTTAGAGGAATTCCTAAATGCAGTGGTAAGTGGGAGGAAAGTAGAACTCGATGAAAATCGTAGTGATATTGTTCCTGGCACCGATCCCCTCACGGAACACGAACAGTTCATCAGGGATGAGACTGTTCCATAATCTTCTAATACACAAGAACTGCGTAGGTCGGAGAGAGTCATAAAACAACCTTATAGGTATGTGTTTCTGATCTCACCTCATGAAGATATTAATCTTATTGAGGATAATGAGCCGGCTATGTATGTGGAAGTGATACAATGTATCGACTCCACTTTATGGCAAGGTGCCATGAAGTCTGAAATGGATTCCATATATACAACCAAGTTTGGACACTGGTTGATATACTAGAAGGCATTGTGCCTATTGGTAGCAAATAAGTCTTCATGGTAAAGATAGACATGGATGGCAACATAAAAACGTACAAAGCTAGGATTGTATCGAAAAGTTATCGTCATCAACATGGTGTCGATTATGATGAAAATTTTTCACATGTTGCCATGATTAAATCCATTCGGATAATGATTGCTAATGCTGCATATTTCGATTATGAAATATGGTAGCTGGACGTCAAAATCGCTTTCCTTAACGGAAACCTTTTGGAGGATATTTTGTTGGACAATTATGACCCATAGCATCACTATTTGTACAGATTATGGTGTTGTTGTACAAATTAACTATGTGACAAAGGAAATTGCTCTTTTATCATTTGAAATTAGATTACCATGATATATAAATGATAAAAGGTCCTTATGATTAGTTCCAGATTGAGATGATATGAGACAATATCAATCCACGAAGGTTTAATCATTAAATATCCCTAGTCGTAGTATTATCGAGATTGGACATCGATAATGCGGAATAGACTAGTATTACACTTGTGCGCGTTATGGGAGCATAACGACATAGTTCTCATATATTTGGGTATTGGATACTCATGCAAGTGTAATATGAGGTTTTTTTTTACCGATGGTACGGAAACAGCTTCGCTCTGGATAGACCCCTCAGAATTCCATTGGTAGTATGACTATGTGTCTATGGAAGTCCGAATCAGGGTAGGTGTATTTGGTCTTAACCTAAGACTTGCACCGCTAATAGTTACGACAATCAATATACTTTGGTTTTGGTCGTCCAGGGCTTTAACAGGTTCTGTGTACGCCTCTTCTGGATATATTGAGAATCGTAGTGTATTGGGTGTGATGTCAAGACGGAAGTATCACTCCAGTCATAGTGGAGATGATGATCACGTAGGATACGGAACTAGTGCTCTTATGTACTGCAATCATCGGGATAATATGACTAGGTCATGATTATCCGATTATAGAGACTAGTTACCAGAGATCATATATGTGCTTCGTACAGGGCAGACACAATTCCAGCCTCAGGCCTAGCACGTGACATCCGATACTAGATCGCAATACGCAATACTACGTATACTACGCCTGATAAAGATTACATATTCCTTTAAGAATATTTCTGGAGAATTGGGTAGGCACGGTGCTTTGCTAGAAGCCAACCATGTCTTGTAAATCGGTAAAAACGTAGTACTAGGTACGTACGTGTTCGGATAGTCCGACGACCGGATTTACTGCCAACATATCCGGGGATCTCATGGGTCGCTTCCCGAAGATTCACCGATAACGTATGACTCGCACAATATTAATCTGGGATTAATTATAAGAGAGACAAAATTAATCTGGGATTAATTACAGAGATATTTTATCTAGGATAAAATATTATTTAAAGAGAGAGAACGATTAATTTGGAATTAATCGATAAAATAATATATTCGATATATTATACGAAATTAGATTTCGACGTGGAATTAAAATTAGATTTTAATTCGGGCGAACGAGTTAATTTAGAATTAATTCGCTAGCGATGTGAATAGTTATTTTACTAGGCATAATTATTTAATTAAATTTGATTTAATTACGTCGCAACGGAAAATTCGTTAATTCAGAATTTGCGAACCGGAGCCCGGGAGTGTTTGCGGGCCCACTCGCATTTTGAATTCAAGTGCGGCCCACAAGTCACATCAAGCGTCACATCATTAGTCATTCTTGTGATGTAAGTCACATCACTTTGAGTGATGTGATGGTTGTCACTTGTGATTGATGGTAGTGGTTGGAAGGCTTAAATGTCTTGTACCTTTTTTGAATTTGGTATATCATTTAATTGATTTTTGAAATCAAATACAACCAACACTTGACATCTTCATCTCTTTCCTCTCTCAATACTCTCGGCCAAGGGCCAATTTTTCTCTCTTGTTTTTCCTTTTGCCGTGAATCACACAAGGGAAAATGTGAAGATTTGTTGCAAATTTTCACAAGTGCTGGCACACATTAGGAGTCATCCAAAGGTGATAGGGAAAACCATCTATGAGCATGGAATCTACAAACAAAGCTTGGAGCTTGAAGATTCAACTTGGAACACAAAAAGGAGCCATGGCCGAACCTTGGAAGAAAAGCTTGAAGAATTTTTGTTGTTCCTCGCATCGTAAAAGCCGATCAAAGTGAGTATTCCGCAACTTAACTTTGTTGTATTCACAAATGTTTTACGCTTAAATCGATCTTGGTTTGACCTTAGAAACCCAACAATGGTATCAGAGCCATGATTTAAGCATGAAATTTGATTAGGGTAAAATTTGGGTAAAATGATTTGAGCATGTTTTGATGAAATTGATTGTTGATGTATGCTTGAATGATGATAACATGGTGTTATGCATGATCAATTTGATGAAAATTGGATTAGATCAATTTTTCCCCAAATCATTGGCTTGGCCGAATGGTGTGTGCCCTAAATGTCATGGTGAATTTTGTTTTTTGAATCATTGGATGAGTTTGAAAGACTTGGGAATTGTTGATTTAGGATTTAATTGGATTAAAATCGAAATTGGACAATAAACCCTAATTGCCATGACTTTGAAGCATGGAAAATGATATGATTTTTGATTCAATTGTGTTGGACATATGTTGATGATAATTAGCATGATTAATTAAGTAAATTGGTATTTTGGAAATGTTAATTTGGTTAATTAATTATGGCTATACACTTTAGATTAATTTAATTATGAAGTTTGGAATTTTTTAATTTAATTAATTGGGCCAAATTTGGAATTGGGCTTGTAAAGTTGTATTTGGGCTTAATGGGCTTGGTTGGCCAAGTTTGGTTTAGGCTAATTGGTTGGATCCAATTGGGCCCAAAACCATATCTATAAAGTCCAAATATAACTAAATGGACCTTTAATTTTAATTGGGCCTAATGGGCCTAAATTGGTTTCTTGGCAAATAAGGGTGATTCCTTAAATGGGCTTTGGTATTTGGGTTTGATCCATATTGACCAAAGTCCATGCCTTATGAAATTAATTGAAAGCCCATTGGACTTAATTAAATGACATTGGATGTTAATTGGGCTTGAGACCCGTAACGATTAGATTTGGAATCTAAGTCGTAAAGGCACAAAAAAAGTGTAATTATTTAATTTAGAATTAAATATAGAATTAGTATTAAATACAAATTAAATTGGATTTAATATTTTGTTTAATATATAATTCAAGAATTCGTACTTTGAGTACTTATTCGTAAAACGAGTTGGACTCCCGCAAAATCAAATCGTTGTTTAAACATTGGATGGTCATTAATTTCAGATTAATTAATTGGATTAGATTGATTGATAACATGCTTTGTGTGAATACATGAATACGATGTATGAATAATGTATATCGGATGGCTATTAGATGGGTGAGGGTAATTTTGGAAATTGTTGTAATAAATTTAGAATTTATTAAATTGGACCTGCGTGTCCAGCCTATTACCTCTTGACTCTTTGTATTTCTCTTCTCACCTATTCCCCTCAATGTAAATGAGGTTTCTTTAGAAGTGTTATGTAATTGGGTAGAAGTAATATTTGTGCTAGCGGGAGAGAGGAAATGGAGAGATTTGTTCTAGGAACAAAATGTGTTAAGTATCCATCCGCATACCATTGTTATTTTATTTATACGTGCCTTATTATGTTTTTAGAATGCATGTTTAAGGGTGTATGATGATGAGACCTTAACAAAGATAACTAATTGGTTGCCAATTACGCGAAAAACCTTCAACATATATTAAGCGTTTTTTCTTCCATTGAATGATTCATTCTCAAGATCCAAGATTGGCACTGGTTTGTTGGCCAAAGTCAAGACCTTTGTCCATCGCGGATGTGTTTGAATCATGAAGGCTTTGTTCCATATCGGTGTCTTGTCCAAGTTGTGATTTGTTGGCCAAAGTCAAGATCACTTCTTGTCCATTGACATCGATTACGAAGCTTTCCAAAGTCAATGGGTCCCGCTTAACTGGAATCATTAAGTTTGTTGTGCCAAAGCTAAGGCTTAATTGATTCAGAGGAAAAAAGTTAGGGAATATATTGGATATATTGGCATATATAATATATATGTTTCAGACTTGGATTTCCACCCACTGGATCTAGGAATTGGATGAGATCCAATTGATCTTAGAGATCTACCTAGTTAAATATCATAGAATTTGTTGGCCAAAGTCAAGATTGTGTGTTATTTAACGGGATCCTAGCCCACTAGGAAATAAGGTTTCCCGAGTACTCAACACAGGGTTAGAGGCTCGCCGAAAAATAGTGGGAGGCAAGTATTAAATTTGCAAATTCGTTTAGTTACTTGCCAATACGCGCTCATTTCAATTTTTCGTCAATACATAAATATATTAGTTGGACTAATATTTAATCGTTGTTTTAAAATTAAACAGTTGGACTGTATTCAAACTACTTCAAATTATAGTTGATTATATAATTGGATTATAGTAATCAATATATTTGAATTTAAACAATCAAATAGTTGATTATATAGTTAGACTATAGTAATCATTATATTAAATAGTACCTGAAATCGTTGATTGGATAGTTGGACTATTGCAATCAAGATAACTGAAAGATTAGCATTTAGAACATAATCCTGGGTGAAAATGTTTTTAAACGGCTTTAATTTTCAAATTGGGAATAAAACCTCTAGATAGTATTGGGAACTGAGGAGTTACTTTATTTGATAAAGAAGCATCTCGGGCCTAAGCCCAGAGTTGAGCAAATAGTAGAACATGATCTTTGGAAGATTCATGTGATGATAACTTTAGTGCTCAATCCTTTATGCTAGATGCAATGACACTTTAATTCTATCGTCAGAATTAAGTATTAGATCTTTGTACCATGATGTTGAAATTAAAGGATTTTCATAGATTTATTCTTAAATCTTAGAAGTATAAATTACAAAAGAAGCTTTTTAGCTCGTGTATGTCAGAGGGTACATCTGTCGAGCACTAGGTGTCGCAGATGATTGCTGACATCGATCAGCTAGGTTAGCTGGGCCTTACCTACGTGGCTGAGACTACCAAAGATTGATCTTATAGTCTCTACCCAAAATTTTGGGCAGGTTCATTGTGAACCAAGAGAAAATTCTTGGAGAATTGATGGCTATGTTCTAGGAGGCACAGCCAGAGCTTCTAAAATGGGCAAAGGAAAAAATCATCAGAGTCTTCTGGGAAGACAAATGACATATCCCAAGATGTCTACCTAAACTGTGGCAAAGGGGGTCACTAAAGCGTGACTGTCGTATGGACAAGGCAGACATGAAGGAAAAGAAGACGGGCAAGGCTCCGACTTCAAATATGTTTGTCATAAACATGTTCACTATTAGTTTCAAAATTGGATTTTGAAACTAGATGTGGTACATAATATGTACTGGTGTGCAGAATCTGCTGATAAGCAGGATACTGACTTCAGTAGAGATTTACCTATGAATCGGAAACAGGACGAGAGTCGATGTTTTAACCGTAGAAACCTAAGTTTAGGAACTACCCTTTGGGTATGTACTTAAATTAGGAAACTGTTACAATGTAACTAGTTTGACTAGAAACATTATCTCTATATCAGGTTTAACCCGTTGCGGGTATGCATTTATATTCTAGAACACTAAAGTTTTTATTTTATAAAGATGATATTGAGATAAATACATTAAATGTGAATAACAGTATATATTTTGAATATAAAAAATCTCAAACATATGACATGACAAACAAATAGCTCAAACTGAATTAATCAGTTGAAACTTAAAAGTGGCATTGTTGTCTGGGACACATTAAACAAGACTCGTATATGCACACTTTTGAAGGGTGGATACTAGGACGGATTTGATTCTATTCAAATAATGTCTACGAATCTAGTTTATTAGGCAAAGTGCCTAAAATACATTTTACTTGGTAAAAGTGTAAGTGCTATCGATCTGTTAGCCCTCGTTCATAGTGACGTAAGTGAGCCCATATCTAGTTAGGCTAGAGGTGGATATGAACACTTCGTAACCTTTACGGATGTGGAATCGCGTTATGGTTATGTGTTTCTTGTGAAACATAAATCGGAAACTTTTAGAGTTTCGACACGAAGTAGACAGACAGATCGGCAAGAGTATTAATACATCACGATTAGACTGTGATGGAAAATACTTAAACAATAAGTTTCTCAATTATATGAAAGAGTATAGTATTCTTTCATGATGGACTCTTCACGGAACACCTCAATTTGATGGTGTGTATGAACTGAGAAACCAAATTTTATTGGACATGATAAAGTTAATCTTGAGTCGCTCTGAGCTACCATTTTCCTTCTTGGGATACACATTAAACAGTGCAATACTTATTTTGAATAAGGTTTCATAAAAATCTGTTAGACATACTTCATATTAGATATGAACAGGAAAGAAACTGGGTTTTCTCATTCCTCAAAATTTGGGAATGTTGGGCATATGTTTGGATGATACCAAACTAGAACCCAAATTGGATAAGTGCCTAATTTGTGGGTTATCCTAGGGTAACCAAAGTATAGTACTTATACAACTCACATGAGAACAATTTAATTATTGCTCACCATGCGGTTTTCCTAAGAGGAGTACCGATATGCAGTGGTAAGTGGGAGAAAAGTAAAACTCGATGAAAATCGGAGTAATACTATTCTAGGCACTGATTCCTTAATGGAACACAAATAGTTCATCAAGGATGAAACTATACCAATAATCTTTGAATACACAAGAACCGCGCAAGTCGGAGAGAGTCAGAAAACAACCTGGGAGGTA
This sequence comes from Zanthoxylum bungeanum, assembly GCA_019454045.1. NCBI lineage: Eukaryota > Viridiplantae > Streptophyta > Magnoliopsida > Sapindales > Rutaceae > Zanthoxylum > Zanthoxylum bungeanum. Next base: position 17,246 of record SKCR01029642.1, on the reverse strand, counting down.
TGGGTTTCTGATCTCACCTCGTAAAGATGTCAATCCTATTGAGGAATACGAACTGACTACGTATGAGGAAGTGATACAAGGTATTAACTCCCTATTATGGCAAAGTTCCATGAAGTCCGAAATGGATTCCATGTATACCAACCAAGTTTAGACACTGGTTGTTGTACCGGAAGGCATTGTACCTATTGGTACTATATAAGTCTTCAAGGAAGACATACATGGAAGGCAACATACCAACGTACTAAGCTGGGCTTGTAGCGAAAAGGTATCGTTATCAACATTGTGTCGATTACGACGAAACCTTTTACTCGTTGCCATGGTTAAATCCATTTGGATAATGCTTGCAAATGCTGCATGTTTCATTTATGAAATATGGCAGCTGAACGTCAAAATCGCTTTCCTTAAATGGAAACCTTTTGGAGGATGTTTACAACATCCTGATGGTTTTGTCGTACCAAAACGAGCAAACAAGGTTTGCAAGTTAATTCGATCCATTTATGGATTGAAGCAAGCATTGCGTTCTTGGAATTATCGTTTTGATGTAATCATAATGGTATATGATTTAATTCAAAACGAAAATGATTCTTGTGTATATAAGGAGGTTAGTGGGAGCGCACTGACAGTGATTGTCCTAAAAATGATGATATGTCATTTCTTGGAAATGATATTCCCATAAAATAGTTGGTGAAAGCTTGGCTTTCATGAAAATTCTCCGTAGATTTCTTTGGAGAGACAACTTTTATTCTAGGAATAAGGATCTATTGGGATAGATCTAAAAGTTGTTGGCACTCTCCGAGAACTCGTACATTGATATAAATGTACGCGACCTAGTGTCTCATATGCTTTGAGCATATGGAGTCATAATCAGGCCAATCCAAGTGATAGTCACTGGATTGATGTTAAGAACATCCTTTAGTATCTTAGATGAACTAAGGATGCTTTCTTATACTATGGAAAAGGAGAACTTCAAGTGACTGAGTTCACTGCTGCAAGTTTCCTAACCGATAAAATGACTATAAGTCATAAAAAAGGTACTATATAGTTTGAATAATGGAACAGTGAGCTGGAAATCTTCCAAGCAAGATACTATTGCCGAATAAACAACAAAAGCGGAATATTGTTGCAGCTGAGGCAGCAATAGAAGCCTTTTGGATTGATAATAATCCTAATTAGATTGGGAGTAGTTATGTTAGCAGCTGAGCTAGGCTACAGCACATGCTAAAGAATTAATGGTCTCATCAACGATCCAGATATATACTTCAAATTTTCATCTGATTTGTTCGGATCATACATCGTGGCGATGTGATGATCGAATAAATCACATCAGATGATAACACTGTAAATCCGCTGACGAAAGCATTTTCTCAGCAGAAGTTTGAGCGAACCGTACATAGTTCGGGTGTAGGACACTTGAGTGATTGGCTATAGGTCAAGTGGGAGATTGTTGGACAATTATGACCCATAGCATCACTATTTGTACAGATCATGGTGTTGTTGTACAAATTAACAATGTGACAAAGGAAATTGCTCTTTTATTATTTGTAATTAGATTACCAAGATATATAAATGATAAAAGGTCCTTATGATTAGTTTCGGATTGAGATGATATGAGACAATATCAATCCACGAAGGTTTAATCATTAAATATCCTTAGTTGTAGTATTATCGAGATTGGACATCAATAATGCGGAATAGACTAGTATTACACTTGTGCGCGTTGTGGGAGCATAACGGCATAATTCTCATATATTTGGGTATTGGATACTCATGCAAGTATAATAGGAGGTTGTGTTTACCGATGGTACGGAAACAGCTTCGCTCTGGATAGACCCCTCGGAATTCCATTGGTAGTATGACTATGTGTCTATGGAAGTCCGAATCAGGGTAGGTGTATTTGGTCTTAACCTGAGACTTGCACCGCTAATACTTGCGACAATCAATATACTTTGGTTTTGGTCATCCAGGGCTTTAACAGGTTCTGTGTACGCCTCTTCTGGGTATATTGAGAATCGTAGTGTATTGGGTGTGATGTCAAGATGGAAGTATCACTCCAGTCATAGTGGAGATGATGATTACGTAGGATACGGAACGGTTTTGGGTGGTTCAAGTCGCGGTTGGGTCAAAAGTGCACAGCGACCCAAAATTTACGGTTTGGTTCTGATTGACCCGAAATTATTTTTAATTTTTTTCAAACCGCACGATGCGGTTCAGATCAGTACGATTTGGGTCGGGTTGCGGTTTGACCGAAAATCATGATCACCCCTAGTCATGGCATACATGATCGATCCGACTGCAGAAGCGAAAGGGATCTGCTCATTGAATCTCTCTCATCTTGAGTTTTAGGACACATGTCCTTAGATAGAGAGACGCCATGTGTTAATGTACAAGTTCTCGGAGAGTGCCAATAACTTTTAGATCTATCCCAGTAGATCCTTATTCATAGAATAAAGGTTGCCTCTCCCAAGTTTCTCATAGAGAATTTTAATGAAAGCCAAGCTTTCACCGATTTAAATGTGGGAATGTCATTGCTAAGAAGCAATACATCATCAACGTATAGGACAATCATTGTCAGTGTGCTCCCACTAACCTTCTTATATACACAAGAATCATCATCGTTTTGAATGAAACCATATACCATTATGATCTCATCAAAACGTTGGTACCAAGAATGCGATGTTTGCTTCAATCCATAAATGTATCGATTTAACTTGCAAACCTAGTTTACATGTTTTGGCGCGACAAAACCGTCAGGCTGTTATATAAAATATGTTGGGTTTCTAAGGTCAAAACAAGATCGATTTAAGCATAAAACATGTGTGAATACAACAAAGTTAAGTTGCGAAATACTCACTTTGATCGGCTTTTACGATGCGAGGAACAACAAAAATTCTTCAAGCTTTTCTTCCAAGGTTCGGCCAGGGCTCCTTTTTGAGCTCCAAGTTGAATCTCCAAGCTCCAAGCTTTATTTGTAAATTCCATGCTCATAGATGGGTTTCCCTATCACCTTTGGATGACTCCTAATGTGTGCCAGCACTTGTGAAAATTTGCAACAAATCTTCACATTTTCCCTTGTGTGATTCACGGAAAAAGGAAAAACAAGAGAGAAAAATTGGCCCTTGGCCGAGAGTATTGAGAGAGGAAAGAGATGAAGATGTCAAGTGTTGGTTGTATTTGATTTCAAAAATTAATTAAATGATATACCAAATTCAAAAAATGTACAAGGCATTTAAGCCTTCCAACCACCACCATCAATCACAAGTGACAACCATCACATCACTCAAAGTGATGTGACTTACATCACAAGAATGACTAATGATGTGACGCTTGATGTGACTTGTGGGCCGCACTTGAATTCGAAATGCGAGTGGGCCCGCAAACACTCCCGGGCTCGGGTTCGCAAATTCCGAATTAACGAATTTTTCGTTGCGACGTAATTAAATCAAATTTAATTAAATAATTATGCCTAGTAAAATTACTATTCATGTCGCTAGCGAATTAATTCTAAATTAACTCGTTCGCCCGAATTAAAATCTAATTTTAATTCTGCGTCGAAATCTAATTTCGTATAATATATCGAATATATTATTTTATCGATTAATTCCAAATTAATCGTTCTATCTCTTTAAATAATATTTTATCCTAGATAAAATATCTCCATAATTAATCCCAGATTAATTTTCTCTCTCTTATAATTAATCCCAGATTAATAATGTGCGAGTCATACGTTATCGGTGAATCTTCGCGAAGCGACCCATGAGATCCCCGGATATGTTGGCAGTAAATCCGGTCGTCGGACTATCCGAACACGTACGTACCTAGTACTACGTTTTTACCGATTTATAAGACATGGTTAGCTTCTAGCAAAGCACCGTGCCTTCCCAATTCTCCAGAAATATTCTTAAAGGAATATGTAATCTTTATCTGGCGTAGTATACGTAGTATTGCGTATTGCGATCCAGTATCGGATGTCACGTGCTAGGCCTGGGGCTGGAATTGTGTCTGCCCCGTATGAAGCACATATCGGATCTCTGGTAACTAGTATCTATAATCGGATAATCATGACCTAGTCATATTATTCCGATGACTGCAGTACATAAGAGCACATTTTGACTCAAACCGCGACCCGAACTGCCTAAACCGCCGACCCATGTTCAAATTAGATATTATTTTATATCTTTCTTCTTCTTTAACCATGAATTTTAAGATATTTAATGATCATACAACAATATGCAATGTATAAATGAAAATTAGATATTTTTTCTGTTCAATTATTATGTGAAAACACACAAAATTTCCTTAAGAAAATTTATAATACAAAATGTCGACCCGAACCGCCCAAATCGCTAAACCGCCAACCCGAACCGCCACAATTTTCCTTATCAAATTTGCGGTTTCAGTTTCTAATTTCCCAAACCGCCAACCCGCGCGGTTTGAAGTGAAAAACGAAAAAACCAACCCGAACCGCATCGCGAACACCCCTAGCCATGACATGTACGTGACTTGGTGTCTCATATGATTTGAGAATCTGCAGTCACAATCAGGCCGATCCAGGTGATAGTTAATGGATTGATATTAAGAACATTCTTAAGTATCTTAGACGAACTAAGAATGCTTTCTTAATCTATGGAGATGGAGAACTTGAGGTGACTAGGTTCACCGATGCAAGTTTCCAAACCGATAAAGGTGACTGTAAGTCGCAATAAGGGTACATATTTTGTTTGAACAACGAAACAATGAGCTGGAAATCTTCCAAGTAAGATAATGCTGCCAATTCAACAATAAAATCAAAATATATTATTGCGGCTGAGGCAGCAAAAGAAGCATTTTGGATTTATAAAATTCCTAATTGGATTAGGAGTAGTTCTGTTAGCAGTTGAGCTGGGCTACAGCACAGGCTAAAGAATTATGATTGTTAGACAATTATGACCCATAGCGTCACTATTTGTAAAAGACATTGTGGTTTTGTACAAATTAACTATATAGCAATGGAAATTGCATTTTATCATTTTGTAATTTGATTACTTAAATATATAAATGATAAAAGTCCTTATGATTAGTTCCGGATTATAAGATATGAGACAATATCAATCCATAAAGGTTTAATCATTAAATATCTCTAGTCGTAGTATTATCGAGACTGGACATCGATAATGCGGAATAGACTTGTATTGCACTTGTGCGTGTTATGGAAGCGTAAGGGCATAGTTCTCATATATTTAAGTATTAAATACTTATGCAAGTGTGATATGAGGTTGTGTTTACCGATGGTACGGAAACAGCTTCGCTCTGGATAGACCCCGCGAAATCCCATTGGTAGTATGATTATGTGTCTATAGGAATCCGCATCAGGGTAGGTGTATTTGGTCTTAACCTGAGACTTGCATCGCTAGTACTTGCGACAATCAATACGCTTTGGTTTTGGTCGTCCGGGACTTTAATAGGTTTTGTGTACGCCTCTTCTGGGTTTATTGAGAATCATAGTGTATTGGGTGTGATGTCAAGATGGAAGTATCACTTCAGTCATATGGAGATGATGATCACGTAGGGATACAGAACTGGTACTCTAATTGGTTGCAACCATCGGGATAATATGACATGGTCATGATTATCCGATTAAAGAAACTAGTTGCTTGTAATCCGATATATGATTCGTATGGGGCAGACACTATTCCAGCCCCAGGCTTTGCATGTGACATCTGATACTAGATCGCAATACGCAATACTACGTATACTACGCCTGACAAAGATTATATATTCCTTGAAGAATATTTCTGGAGAATAGGGTAGGCACATTGCTTTGCTAGAAGCCAACCATGTCTCTTAAATCGGTAAAACGTAGTACGAGGTACGTACGTGTTCGGATAGTCCGACGACCGGATTTACTACCAACATATCCAGGGATCTCATGGGTCGCTTTCCAAAGATTCACCGATGAGGTATGATTCGAACATAATTAATCTAGGATTAAATGTTGAGAGATTTTATCTGGGATAAAATACTATTTGAAGAGAGAGAACGATTAATTCGGAATTAATCAATAAAATAATATATTCGATATATTAAACAAAATTAGATTTCGACGTGAAATTAAAATTGGATTTTAATTCGGGCGAACGAGTTAATTTAGAATTAATTCGCTAGCGACATGAATAGTAATTTTGCTAGGCATAATTATTTAATTTAATTTGATTTAATTACGTCGCAACGGAAAATTCGTTAATTCGGAATTAACGAACCCGAGCCCGGAATATGTTTGCGGGCCCACTCAGATTTTGAATTTAAGTGTGGCCCACAAGTCACATCGCCTGTCACTTTAGTGATGGAAGTCATGTCACTTTTTTGTGATTGACATCCAGTCACTATTCATGATGGGAGTAGATGGAGGCATTGCATTTTTTTTCCCTCCAATTTGCTTTATGATTTTTGGAAAAGCATATAACAAATATCGGAGTTGACTTTGTAAGAATGTTTTTGAGAAACAAAAGAAAAAAACTATATCTCTCTCTCCTTAAGCTCCATTGCCGTGAGCTTTATCAAGAACAAGAGAAAATTTGTTGCAAATTTTCAAAGGTGCTAGCACACAAAGGATCATATAAGGTGATAGGGAAACCTTTCCCATTTAGCTTGGAATCTCATCTCTCAAAGCTTAGAGCTTGTAGATCAACTTGAAAGGACCTTGGCCGAAACTTCAAGGAGCAAAATTTTGTATTTGACGCATCCAACATCCGTTCATTGTAAGTATGATTTCGCCATTATTACTTTAGTATTCACATTATTTCATTGCTTAAAAAGATCTTGGGAATGCCTTAGAGACCAACAATGGTATCATGAGCCTTATTGAGCATGAAATTGAACTTATCGTTTATATTCTTGATTTGGGTATTTTTTATTTGAGCATGTTTTAATCAAATTGTTTGTTTGAGTATGCTTGTATGTTGATAACTTAGAGTTATGCATGATCAATTTTAGAAAAAATTAATTGGATTAATTTTGCCCAAAATCTTAGGCTTGGCCGAATACATATATGCCCTAAAGTTATGGTATTTTTTGTTTTTTTGATCATTGGATGAGTTTAATGACTTGGGAAATATTGATTTGAGATTCAATCGGATTGAAATCGGAATCGGATATAAAATCCCTACTAATGTCGTGAGCTTTAAGTATGGAAATGAGTTGATTTTGTTTCAATTATGTTGGACATGTATTGATGATGAATAAGCATGATTAATTGATTAGATTAGTATTTTGGAAATGTTAATTTAAATAGTTAATCATGGCTAAGCACTTTAATTAATTAAATCATGATATTTGGAATATTAAAATTTAATTAGCTGGGCTTAATTTAGAATTGGGCTTATAATGTTGTATTTGGGCCTAATGGGCTTGGTTGGGCCAAATTGGTTTAGGTCAATTGGATTGGATCCAAATTGGGCCTAAACCATTCCATTAAGTCCAAATATGACAAATGGGCCTTTTATGTTTAATTGGGCCTAATGGGCCTAAATTGGTTTCTTGGCAAATAGGGTGATTCCTTAATTGGGCATTGGTATTTGAGTTTGACCCATATTGACCAAAGTCCATGCCTTAAGAAATTAATTGAAAGCCCATTGGACTTTAATTAAATGACATTGGATGTTAATTGGGCTTTGAGACCCATTAAGATTAGATTTAGAATCTAAGTTTTAACGGCGCATTTAAAAGTGTAGTTATTTAATTTTGAATTAAATATAGAATTAGTATTGAATACGAATTAAATTAGATTTAAATTGTAGTTCGATATAATTCAAGAATTCGTACTTTGAGTACTTATTCTTAAACAAGTTGGACTCGCGCAAATCAAATCGTTGTTTGAACATTGGATGATCACTTTATTCAAAGATTAATTAATTGGATTAGATTGATTGAATAACATGCTTTGTGTGAATACATGGATGTGTTGGATGAATAATGTATATCGGATGGATATTAGAAGGAAATGGCAATTTTGGAAATTATTGTAAATTTAGAATTTATTAAATTGGACATGCGTGTCCAGCCTTATCTCTCGATTCTTTGTAATACGCTTCTCACCTAATTCCCCTAAATGTTAATGAGGTTTCTTTAATTGTATTATGTAATTGGGTAGAAGTTAGAATAATGCTAGCCGGGGAGAGGAAATTGAGTGATTTTTTCTAGGAACAATCTGTGATATATCCATCCACATATCATTATTAATTTATTTACCGCGCCTTATTATGCTTTTAGAATGCATGCTTAAGGGTGTATGCTCAAGATCCAAGATTGGCACTGGTTTGTTGGCCAAAGTCAAGACTTTTGTCCATCGCAGATGTGTTTGAATCATGAAGGCTTTGTTCCATATCGTATGTCTTGTCCAAGTTGTGATTTTTTGGCCAAAGTCAAGATCATTTCTTGTCCATCGACATCGATTACGAAGTTTTCCAAAGTCAATGGGTTCCGCTTAACTGGAATCATTAAGCTTGTTGTGCCAAAGCCAAGGCTTAGTTGATTCAGAGGAAAGAGGTTAGGAAAATATATTGCGCGAAGCAGAAAAAAGAGCTCCTTAAGGGCAAGAAGCGTGAGGCACACTTCGCTTCAACATCTCAGACTCCGAGGGCTTGGCCCAAGGCGACTGGAGGTGTAAAGAATAAGAAGAAGAAGAAAGGCAAGGCCAAATCGTCAAAACTTTCTGGGAATGGTAAGGACAAATCCCAAGATGTATATCTGTAGTGCGGGAAGCAGGGTCACTGGAAGCGTGACTGCCGTGAGTACAAGGCACACATGAAGGAAATCAAAGCGGGCAAGACACCAGCTTCAGATATGTTTGTTATAGAAATAAATATGTCTACTACTAGTCTTAAAAATTAGATTTTTGATTCTGGTTGTGGTACTCATATATGTACTGATGTGCAGGATCTGCAGATTAGCATGAGACTGGCCTCAGGAGAGATTGACCTCTGCATTGGAAATGGGACACGAGTCGCTGTTTTGGCCGTTGGCACTTTTGTTTTGGAACTGCCCTCGGGGCATGTACTTAAACTATCGGAGTGTTATTATGTACCTAGTTTGACTAGGAATATTATTTATGTATCTATGTTAGCCCAATATGGGTATACTTTTGTATTTAGAAACACTGGGTGTTTTATGTATAAAAATGATATGGAAATTTGCACTGCTGATGTAAATAATGGTCTTTATATTTTGAATATGAACCAATCTCAAACATATAATGTAACAAACAAAAGGCTTAAAGTAAGTAACAAATATGAAACTTCTATGTGGCATTGTCGTCTAGGACACATAAACAAGACACGTATATCCACACTTTCGAAGATTGGGTACTTGGACGGATTTGATCCAAATTCATATGACGTCTGTGAATCTTGTTTATTAGGCAAGATGCCTAAATCACCTTTTAGCGGAAATGGTGCACGTGCCACCGAACTGTTAGCCCTCGTTCATAGTGACGTATGTGGGCCCATGTCTAGCCAGGCTAGAGGTGGATACGAATACTTCGTAACCTTTACGGATGATGCATCGCGTTATGGTTATGTGTATCTTATGAGACACAAGTCAGAATCCTTTGAAAAATTCAAAGAGTTTCGACACGAAGTAGAAAAACAAGATCGGCAAAAGTATGAAGACATTACGGTCAGACCGTGGTGGTGAATACTTAAGCAATGAGTTTCTTGATTACTTGAAAGAATATGGTATTCTTTCACAGTGGACTCCTCCCAGAACACCGTAATTAAACGGTGTGTCCGAACGGAGAAACCGAACTTTGTTAGACATGGTAAGGTCTATGATGAGTCACACATAGCTATCTATTTCCTTCTGGGAAGATACATTGAACAGTGCAATACTTATTTTGAATAATGTTCCGTCAAATTCTGTTCAACAGACTCCGTATGAGATATGGACAGGAAATAAACTGGGTTTCTCATTCCTGAAGATTTGGGGTTGCTGGGCATACGTCAAACGTTTGGAAGGTACCAAAATTGAACCCAAATCGGATAAATGCCTATTTGTTGGATATCCTAGGGAAACCAAAGGATATTACTTCTATCACCCACAAGAGAACAAAGTATTTGTTGCTCTTCATGCGGTTTTCCTTGAGAAGGAATTCCTAAATGAAAATGTTGGACATGAGTTGAACAAATTAATACATGATTAATTGATTAAATTAGTATTTTGGAAATATTAATTTAGACAATTAATTGATGTAATACACTTTAATTAATTGAATTTTGAAATTTGGAAAATTAAAATTTAATTAGTTGGGCTTAATTTAGAATTGGGCTTTAAATGTTTTATTTGAGCCTAATGGGCTTCGTTGGGCCAAGTTGATTTAAGTCAATTGGATTGGATCCAAATTGGGCCTAAATCATTCCATTAAGTCCAAATATGACAAATTGGCCTTTTATGTTTAATTGGGCCTTATGGGCCTAAATTGGTTCCTTGGCAAATAGGGTGATTCCTTAATTGGGCTTTGGTATTTGGGTTTGACCCATATTGACCAAAGTCCATGCCTTAAGAAATTAATTGAAATCCAATCGGACTTTAATTAAACGACATTGGATGTTAATTGGGCTTTGAGACCCATTTAGATTAGATTTGGAATCTAAGACTTTAAAGGCACATTAAAAAGTGTAGTTATTTAATTTAGAATTAAATATGGAATTAGTATTGAATACGAATTAAATTAGATTTAAATTATAGTTCGATATAATTCAAGAATTCGTACTTCGAGTACTTATTCTCAAACGAGTTGGACTCGCGCAAAATCAAATCGTTGTTTGAACATTGGATGATCACATTATTCAAGATTAATTAATTGGATTAGATTGATTGAATAACATGTTTTGTGTGAATACATAGATGTGTTGAATGAATAACGTATATCGGATGGATATTAGAAGGGAAAGGGCAATTTTGAAAATTGTTGTAAATTTAGAATTTATTAAATTGGACCTACGTGTCCAGCCTTATCTCTCTTGATTCTTTGTAATCTCTTCTCACCTAATTCCCCTCAATGTTAATGAGGTTTATATCATTGTATTATGTAATTGGGTAGAAGTAATAATAGTGCTAGCCGGGGAGAGGAAAGTGAGTGATTCGTTCTAGGAACAATCTGTGAAATATCCATCTGCATATCATTATTAATTTATTTCCGCGCCTTATTATGCTTTTAGAATGCATGCTTAAGGGTGTATGATGAGACCTAACAAAGATAATAAATTTTTTGCCAATTTACGCGAAAAACCCTCAATAAAATATTAAGCGTTTTCCTTCCATTGAGTGATTCTTACTCAAGATCCAAGATTGACACTGGTTTGTTGGCCAAAGTCAAGACCTTTGTCCATCGCGGATGTGTTTGAATCATGAAGGCTTTGTTCCATATCGGTGTCTTGTCCAAGTTGTGATTTGTTGGCCAAAGTCAAGATCACTTCTTGTCCATCGACATCGATTACGAATCTTTCCAAAGTCAATGGGTTCCGCTTAACTGGAATCATTAAGCTTGTTCTGCCAAAGCCAAGGCTTAGTTGATTCAGAGGAAAAAGGTTAGGAAAATATATTGGCATATATATTGTATATATGTTTCGGACTTGGAGGTCCACCTACCGGATCTAGGAATTGGATAAGATCAATTTGATCTTAGAGATCTACATAGTTAAATATCATATAGCTTGTTGGCCAAAGTCAAGGTTGCGTGTTATTTAACGGGATCCTAGCCCACTAGGAAACTAGGTTTCCCGAGTACTCAACAGAGGGTTAGAGGCTCGCCGAAAAATAGTGGGAGGCTAGTATTGAATTTGAAATTTAATTCAAATACTTAGTTTTACGCGCTTTCAAATTATTTCGTCAAATTATTTTATTAGTTGGACTAATACATTATTATTTTTCTTGTAACAGTTAGACTGTACCCAAACATCGTTAATCGAATAGTTGGACTATTATGGTTAAGATGACTGGAAAATTGAGCATTAGGGATATTGTCATGGGCGACAACCTCTTTAATGGCACAAACTTTCAGGACTGAGATATGAATCTCAGAATAGTTCTGGGATCCGAGAAGTTACTCTACACTATATAGCAACCTCTTGGGCCTAAGCCCCAATCTGATCAGTTGCTAGAGCTAGAGCTTTGGAAGACTCGTAGCTATGACAATGCGACTGCTCAATCGGTAATGCTTACCGCCATGACTCCGCAATTCCGTCGTCAAAATAAGGGGTTGGATCCCTATGAGATGATGGCAAAGTTGCACGATCTCCACCGATCTAATCTTAGATCGCAAAGATACGAGTTACAGAAGAAGCTCTTCCGGGCTCGCATGTCAGAGGGTACGTCTGTTGAACATCATGTCTCATAGATGATTGCTGACATTGAGCAGCTCGGACAGATGGGCATAGTCTTCGAGGCTGAGACTTCAGTGGATTTGATCCTACAGTCTCTCCCCGACACTTGGAGTGGGTTCATCATGAACTACAACATGTTGAACCAAGACCAGACTCTTTGAGAGTTGATGTCCACTTTGCGTGAGGAAGGAAAGGAGCTTCTTAAGGGTAAGAAGCGCGAGGTGCACTATGCTTTAACATCTCAGACTCCAAGGGCTTGGCCCAAGGCGACTGGAGGTGTTAAAAAGAATAAGCATAAAAAGAAGGGCAAAGCCAAATCGTCAAAAGGTTCTGGGAAACCCAAGGACAAATCCCAAGATGTATGCTTGCACTGCGGGAAGCGGGGTCACTGGAAACGTGACTACCGCGAGTACAAGGCACACATGAAGGAAATCAAAGCGGGCAAGGCACCGGCTTCAGGTATGTTTGTTATAGAAATAAACATGTCTACTTCTAGTTTTAAAAATTGGATTTTTGATTCTGGTTGTGGAACTCATATATGTACTGATGTGTAGGATCTTCGGATTAGAAGGAGACTGGCCTCAGGAGAGATTGACCTCCGTGTTGGAAATGGGACTCGAGTTGCCGTTTTGGCCGTGGGCACTTATGTTTTGGAACTGCCCTCGGGGCAGGTACTTGAACTTATAAACTATTATTTGTACCTAGTTTGACTATGAATATAATTTCTGTATCTATGTTAACCAATGCGGGTATACTTTTGTATTTAGAAACACTGGGTGTTTTATGTATAAAAATGATATGGAAATTTGCACTACTGATGCAAATAATAGTCTTTAAATTTGAATATAAATAAATCTCAAACATATAATGTAACAAAAAAAATGCTTAAAGTAAGTAACAAAGATGAAACTTATATGTGGCATTGTCGCCTGGGACACATAAACAAGACACGTATGTCCACACTTTCGAAGAGTGGGTACTTGGACGGATTGATCCAAATTCATATGACGTCTGCGAATCTTGTTATTAGGCAAGATGCCTAAATCACCTTTTAGCGGTAAAGGTGCACGTGCAACCGAACTGTTAGCCCTTGTCCATAGTAAAGTTTGTGGGCCCATGTCTAGCCAGGCTAGAGGTGGATACGAATACTTCGTAACCTTTACGGATGATGCATCGCGTTTTGGTTATGTGTATCTTATGAGACACAAGTCGGAAACTTTTGAGAAATTCAAAGAGTTTCGACACGAAGTAGAAAAAACAGACCGGCAAAAGTATTAATACATTACGGTCAGACCATGGTGGCGAATACTTAAGCAATGAGTTTCTTGATTACTTGAAAGAATATGGTATTCTTTCACAGTGGACTCCTCCAGAACACCGTAATTAAACGGTGTGTCCGAACGGAGAAACCGAACTTTGTTAGACATGGTGAGGTCTATAATGAGTCGCACAGAGCTACCTATTTCCTTCTGGGGATATGCATTGAACAATGCAATACTTATTTTGAATAAGGTTCCGTCAAAGTCTGTTCAACAGACTCCGTATGAAATATGGACAGGAAAGAAACTAGGTTTCTCATTCCTGAAGATTTGGGGTTGCTGGGCATACGTCAAACGTTTGGAAGGTACCAAACTACAACCCAAATCAGATAAATGCCTATTTGTAGGTATCCTAGGGAAACCAAAGGATATTACTTCTATCACCCACAAGAGAACAAAGTATTTGTTTCTCTACATGCGGTTTTCCTTGAGAAGGAATTCCTAATGCCAGTGATAAGTGAGAGGAAAGTAGAACTCGATGAAAATCGGATTGATACTGTTCCTGGCACAGAATCCTTAACGGAACATGAACAGTCCATCAGAGATGGGACTGTACCACAATCTTCGAATACACAAGGACCGCGTAGGTCGGAGAGAGACAGAAAACAACCTGAGAGGTATGGGTTTCTGATCTCACCTCATGTGGATATTAATCTTATTGAGGAAGATGAGTCGGCTACGTATGAGGAAGCGATACAAGGTATCGACTCCGGTTTATGGTAAGATGCCATGAATTCCGAAATGGATTTCATGTACACAACCAAGTTGGACACAAGTTGATGCACCAGAAGGAGTAAAGCCTATTGGTTGCAAATGGGTCTTCAAGAGGAAGACTGACATGGATGGCAACGTATAAAACGTACAAAGCTAGGCTTGTAGCGAAGGGGTATCGTCAACGACATGACGTCGATTATGACGAAACTTTCTCACATGTTGCCATGATTAAATCTATTCGAATAATGCTTGCTATTGCTGCATATTTCGATTACGAGATATGGCAAATGGACGTCAAAAACCACTTTCCTTAACAAAACCTTTTGGAGGATGTTTATATTCAACAGCCTGACGGTTTTGTCGTACCTAGACTTGCAAACAAGGTTTGTAAGTTAAATCGATCCATTTATGGATTGAAGCAAGCATCGCGTTCTTGGAACCAACGTTTTGATGAGATCATAAAAGAATATGATTTCGTTCAAAAGGAGGATGATCCTTGTGTATATAAGAAGGTTAGTGGGAGTGCACTGACATTCATTGTCCTTTACGTTGACGATGTATTGCTAATTGGCAATGACATTCCCATGTTAACATTGGTGAAAGCTTGACTTTCATTAAAATTCTCCATAAAGGATCTGGGAGAAGCAGCTTTTATTCTAGGAATAAAGATCTACCGTGATAGATCTAGATAGCTGCTTGGACTCTCCCAGAGTACATACATTGACAAAGTGTTGAAGAGATTCAACATGGATCACTCCAAGAGGGGACGGTTGCCAGTGTCACATGGCGTCACTCTATCTAAGGACATGTGTCCTAAAACTCAAGATGAGAGAGACAAAATGAGTCGGATACCGTTTGCCTCGGCAGTCGGATCGATCATGTATGCCATGATATGTACACGACCTGATGTCTCCTATACTTTGAGCATGTGTAGTCGCTATCAGGCCGATCCAGGTGATAATCACTGGATGGCGGTTAAGAATATCCTAAAGTATCTTAGAAGAACTAAGGATGATTTTCTTAATCTATGGAGATGGAGAACTTGAGGTAACTGGGTATACTGATGCAAGTTTCCAAACCGATAAAGACGACTGCAAGTCTCAATCCGGGTACATATTTTGTTTGAACAACGAAGCAGTAAGCTGGAAATCTTCCAAGAAAGAGACTGTTGTCGATTCAACAACAGAAGCGGAATACATTGCTGCAGCTGAAGCAGCAAAAGAGGCAGTTTGGATCCGAAAATTCCTAATTGGATTAGGAGTAGTTCCGTTAGCAGCTGAGCCTGTTCCATTGTATTGTGACAATAACGGGCTATAGCGCAGATTAAGGAACCGCGATCTCATCAACGATCCAAGCATGTTCTTCGATGTTTCCATCTGATTCGTGAGATCATACATCGTGGCGATGTGAAGATTGAGAAGGTCACATCAGAGGACAACATTGCAGATCCGCTGACGAAAGTTATTCCTCAGCAAAAGTTTGAGCGCCATGTACATAGTTCAGGTATTAGATGCTTGAGTGACTAGCTATAGGCCAAGTGGGAGATTGTTAGACAATTATGACCCATAGCGTCACTATTTGTAAAAGACATTGTGGTTTTTGTACAAATTAATATGTAGCAATGAAATTGCATTTATCATTTTGTAATTTGATTACTTGAATATATAAATGATAAAAGTCCATATGATTAGTTCCGGATTATAAGATATGAGACAGTATCAATCCATAAGGTTTAATCATTAAATATCCCTAGTCGTAGTATTATCGAGACTGGACATCGATAATGCGGAATAGACTAGTATCGCACTTGTGCGTGTTATGGAAGCGTAACGACATAGTTCTAATTTATTTAAGTATTGGATACTTATGCAAGTGTGATAGAGGTTGTGTTTACCGATGGTACGGAAACAGCTTCGCTCTGGATAGACCCCGCGGAATCCCATTGGTAGTATGACTATGTGTCTATGGGAATCCGCATCAGGGTAGGTGTATTTGGTCTTAACCTGAGACTTGCATCGCTAGTACTTGCGACTATCAATACGCTTTGGTTTTGGTCGTCTAGGAGTTAACAGGTTCTGTGTACGCTTTTCTGGGTTTATTGAGAATCGTAGTGTATTGGGTGTGATGTCAAGAAGGAAGTATCACTTCAGTCATATGAGATGATGATCACGCAGGGATACAGAACTGGTACTCTAAATGGTTGCAACCATCGGGATAATATGACTTGGTCATGATTTATCCGATTAAAGACTAGTTGCTTGTAATCCGATATATGCTTCGTACGAGGCATCATATTCCAGCCTCAGGCCTTGCATGTGACATCCGATACTGGATCGCTATACACAATACTATATATACTACGCCTGACATAGATTACATATCCATTAAGAATATTTCTGGAGAATTGGGTAGGCATGGCGCTTTTTAGAAGCCAACATGTCTCGTAAATCGATAAAAACGTAGTACGAGTACGTACTTGTTCGGAATTCCGACGACATGATTTCTACCAAAATATCCAAGGATCTCTTGGTCGCTACCGAAGATCACCGATGACGTATGATTCGAGCTAATTAATCTGGGATTAATACGGATAGATTTTATCTAGGATAAAATACTATTTGAAGAAGAGAACGATTAATTTGGAATTAATCATTAAAATATAATTCGATATATTACCCGAAATTATATTTCGACGCGGAATTAAAATAGATTTTTAATTAGGGCACCCAATTAATTTAGATATTTCACTAGTGATTGAATGTATTTTGCTTGGCATTAGATTTAATGTAAATTGATTTATTACGTCGCAACGGAAAGTTCGTTAATTCTAATTAGCGAACCCGAGCCCGGGAGTGTTTGC